>JANHZU010003588.1:341444-351698 GCA_032468055.1 Acrochordus granulatus
GTGATGCTGGGAAGGATTGAAGGGAAGAGGAGAAGGGGATGGCAGAGGATGAGATGGATAGATAGCATAGTCAGTGTTATGGGTGTGGGCTTGGGCAGACTCCAGGAGGCAGTGCAGGACAGGAAGGCCTGGCATAATGCAGTCCATGGGGTCGTGAAGAGTCGGACACGACTGCGCGACTGAACAACAATGAAGCCAATAATTGGTGCTTTCTTTACTATTTTAATATTTGACAAGGAACGTGATCCTGGATTTCTTCAGCTTCATTTTCTCTTCAACCAAATGCTGCTTATTTTCAGAAAAGTAACTACCAATCATTTTCCCTAATATCCAGTAGAATAGGATTGGATAAATCAGAAAGGTGTTTGGAATGGCAGATTTAGTAAGCCATCTTTCAAGTTGCACAAGGACAGATCTCAAAGTGTTCCCCACCTTTATTCTTACCTGGACTTATTCTGGTCTAGCCTTTTCTGGAAGAACACTTACACTGTGTTCAGATATAGCCCACTTTAAGATCAAAGCCACAAAGGAAGAATGTGGGAGGAAGCAGGAGAATATGATCAGTAATGAATTAATTTAATTTTCAGGTAATGCTGCAGGCTACCAGCACATCCATTTCTCTCCTCAGTTTATGGTCATGGAGTGGAACAGAGTTGGCAAAATAGCACTTCCCTCCCCCATAAATAATACCAGTAAAAAGGATGGCCTTGAAAACCCCCTTGTGGGCAGAAGCAGAAGAAAATCTGTAGTGTACCCAATTGTGATAAAATCAAGGACAGCTGGTAGAATCCATATCTTTTTCTAAATTTCAACAGATGTGCACAAAAGAGCATCAAACCCAGTTTTAAAAAATAGTTGTAGTACTTACTAGGAGCCCATGCCAGACTGTTCAGGGCTGGATTTGGGCATAAGCTAAGCAAGCTACAACTTAAGGCCTCACAATCTAAAAAAGTCTTTCAAAATTTCAGATGTTTTTTTACTTGTTAAGCATTATTATAATTTCAAATATGGCTACATGGCCTCATTAATTAAGATATGCTTTGTTTCTGCATATATTTACATCCTCTGGTTAAAGAGGGCCTTTCCTCACCTCATTAGAAGTTTGTTATACTATGCATCTTGGTGAAATTTTTTCCCAAGTTCACTTGTAACACAGCCTTATTATCTCTTAGCACTTACCAAATAGAACCTGTTAGCACTACAGAGTCTGCCATTCTTAGGAGCTGGCCTGATACAGAGGTGTGCATCAGCTGAATTTAGAGTTGACCTGATATAGGGGAATATAACAATTTAAACCCTATTGTGATAAAATTGTTGTGCAGTGAAGTTTAATTCAAGGACAAAATTGAAACTATAAACTAAAGTTTGATAGTAGCTAGAACAAAAGTGCATTGCTCAACTAATAAGAAAATAAATTCCAACCATTTGAAAGATATATGACAACCACTGTTTATTGGAAAGAAAATAAGTTGTGCCACATAATTTTCCCCAGCACATGTAACTCAGCTAGCCACCAAATGACTTTATCAATGGTTCAGGAAGATCAGGATCACACTAAAATGTCAAAGTCTTTGTTTGGCACTACATTAGTTCCTGCTAACCTCGCGGTTTGAAAGCATGCAAATGTGAGTAGATAAATAGGTACTGCTTTCAGCGGGAAAGGTAACAGTGTCCATGCACCTTTGGCGTCTAGTCATGCCAGCTACATGACCACTGAAGCATCCTCAGATGAACAGTGGCTCTTTGGCTTGGAAACGGGGATGAGCACCACACACTAGAGTCGGTCATGACTGGCAGGGTAACCTTTACCTAATTCACACATTATCCAAGAAATCCCTGCACAAGGAGAATAATAGCAAGTACTTCATGGCATCATTAGTCCCTCACATTCCTTGCAAGGAAAAAGAGGGAGAAAAACAATTACAAAAGAGACAGCCATCCTGAGGTACAAGCTACAAAGGAGACATAAGACAACTTAAAGAAGAAAGTGGGATGACTGGAACATATTAAATTGAGGACACACCTCTTGAATCCAGGAAACAAAGCTGGCATAGCATGTCTTATGAAATAGGGCAACAGGCACCGTACCTCTCCCACAAAATTTATGTGAACATGCAAGCAGAACTCTCAAATGATGTTTGTTTCCAGCATGGTGACTTGTTAGGGCTACTATATCTGGGCTGCAAAATACTGTTTGGCCATTGGATGGAGGCAAAGAGTTGTTTTCCCATATTACCAGGCTGCCATCTGCTGGGCATTCAGATTTTGGCAATCAAAATGAGGTTCCTTTCTATGTGTTCTTTGGAGGAACATCTGCAAATAGCTTGATTCCCTGGCTCCTTGAATCGTGGCACAAGTTCTGTGATGGATAGTCTGAGTTTTCAGAACCTCTAAAATACTGGTTCTATTCCTGAGGGAACTGAATAGGTGGGGTTGAGCAAATGCCTTGTGTTTACTGGATTATGATATTCACACAGGGATGGGCTTTTTATCTTTGAAGTAATCCTGGGATTATTTTAAGATGCACCTCCCTAACCCTACAAATGATTTGTTTTAGTTGTCTGCCTTGCAACCTCACTTCCTTCATGACCCTGTTAAATATGTTGTATGGATCCCTGCAATATTGTTGCAATTATCACAGTAAGATTCTTCTTTTGAAGGCTATAGGTTGCATACACACACACACACACAGGGAGAGAGGGAGAGAGAAAAGACTCCCTCCCTGTCCCTGCCTGGTGGTGTCCAGATATAGTGGGCTAGCTATAGTGTTGCTCAAAGGAAGGATAAGAATTGTAGTTGCATCTCATTCTTGTGACACCTGGCAGCCAGGACACATAATGTCCAATATGTATACTAAAGCAAGCACTGGATTAAAAAAAGTGGGAAATATCATTTGGCAAGGGAGGGGAGGTGTACTATATACAAGTGTATTGATTGATAAAAGGACAAGGAGAGATCCCAGCTGAAGCATCCTAAAGGCTTATCCAGGAGTGCATCTTCTTTTCTATGCATAGGAGGCCTGCAAGCTGCATAGGAGGGGAACTATCTCATCCTTCCTCTGCTGTTGCTCAGCAACTGGTACTCTGACACGTTCTGCTGCCTCAACAGAGGCACTGCAGCTCATACCCACCAGTATTCTAATTCTCCTTAGATTGATTTAACCTCTTTTTCCGGCCACACTGACACCCACACCTTGGCATATCCCACAGTTTAAACTCTGGGTTATGCTTCTTAGTCTTAGTCTAAACCATCAAAAGTTAGCTGGGTTGGTTAACCTCGGGGTTAGTAGAGTAACTTTATATTCTGGACTTGAACCATCTAATAGTAGCCTCCTCTTTAGGTAGGAAAGCCTATTCTTCCTGCTACTCTTAATAAATAAGCTACTCTTTATTTGTAACACACCTTTATTATTTCATAAACAACTCAAGGCAGCGAACATATTTAACACACTTTCCTCCTCCTATTTTCCTTGTAACAACAACCCTGTGAGGCCAGTTGGACTGAGAGAGGGTGACTGGCCTGAGGTCACCCAGCTGGCTTTCATGGCTAAGGCAGGACTAGAATCCAAAGGCTCCTGGTTTCTACCCTGATGCCTTAACAACTAGGCCAAACTGGCTTTTGTTTGGTCTGAACAAACTCTTAGCTCTTGCTTTTTTCCTTTGTTGAATGGGGCCATAGACCTTTGTCCCCAACTTGTCTCCCTGGCAGCACCACCACTGCCTTGCGTTTCTTTAGGATGAGAGCGAGCAACAAGGAGGAGTGCTTTCTATGCCTAGTTTGACCTAGTGGTTTAGGCACCAGGCTAGAAACCGGGAGCCTTTGGGTTCTAGTCCTGCCTTAGCCATGAAAGCCGGCTGGGTGACCTCGGGCCAATCACTCTCTCCCAGCCTCACAGGGGTGTTCTTATTGTGGGGAAAATAAGAGGAGGAAGGTGTGTTAAATATGTTCGCCACCTTGGGTTATTTGTAAAACCGAGGCAGGATACAAACAAACAATATTAATAAATAAGTCACGGTGGGCTTTATGAAAACGCTCTCCCCCTTTACGGGGAGAATATGTTCGCCCTCCTGAGTTATTTCTAACAATAATAAAGGCAGGATAAAAATAAAGAATCCCATGCCCTTCCCTCCTACCGAGTCCCCTCCGACTCTGCCTATCAACTGCGCGGGTCTAAAAAGGCGCAGGCGCTGCCATCTTTGCGGGTGGGCGCCTTGCTGCACGAGTCCCCTCCCTCCGCTCTTGCTCCAAGGCTGTTGAGAGGCATTTTCCTAGAGCAGCGGAAAACCGGCGTCCCCTCCCCTCTCCCCCTCCCCGCGCGCTTCAACGGCTCCTGACGTGGAACCGGCCGACCAGCGGAGCACCTGCGAGGCCGCTCCGCCGGTTGCGTCATTGGGCCAGAGGCCTGGAAGCCCCGAGAGCGCCCCCGCCCGGCTGGCCCGCTGCGGCTCTCCCGTCCTCACTCCCTCCCCTGGCCTGGCAATTCGCGGGAAAAGCGGGTTGGGGGGCTCGCGCGGAGCACGCATCTCCCTTCTTGCCCCCGCCGGCTAACCGGTTCCTGGGAACTCCTATAGCAACCAAACGTCTCCCGAGGCTCTCGTAGGTAAAATTACCAATGGCCATAAGGCCCTAAGCCTTAAGGCCATAAGGCCCCCCGTAGTGGGGGCGGGCGTGGTGGTGGTAGGGCGGCGAGGGAAAGGAGAGCTTTCGGCGCGGTTCCCTGAGGAAGTCCGCGGAGGGTTGTGCGTCGCTCCTGCTCGGTCTGGCCAAGGCCTGGCCCCTCGCTGGGGAAGACAGGCGCCCGTCGAAGCCCCCCGAATTCGTATTCCTTTGGTCACGGACCATAGACGCCCGGCGGCTTAACTTTGTTCGTAGGAAATACTGTATGCGAGGATATGAATGCCCCCGGCCTTTTTGGGAGGGGAGGAGAGGAGGATGGATCCTCCCTAGACTGGAGCCATTAAAGGTTTGGGGCGGCCAAGTGCTCTAACGAGGAAGAAAGCCAAGGGTAGGCCGGGGGAACAATGACATATCTGAGCGTTAATTGCAAGCGAAAACCCTAATTTTTGGACAGTTCCCCTCTCCCTACGAGCTTGTAGCTCAATCTTAAAAGGACATCAAAACAATAAGGGAACGTGACTCGGTCTGTAGTTGAAATATTGAGGTGTGTCCTATGAAAAGATTGCTGCTGGATTGAGTGCAGTACGTGAGGGTTTAACGTAGCACAGTATAAGGAACTTCGGACTGATAGAAGTCTTGATCATCCATTGCCCTTCATTTTTTTCAAATACAGTACATGCATTTGTTTTGGTAACTTAACAAATAGAAGACAACCGTAAGCACAGGAAATATGATTTATTTTCAAAAAATATTCAGCAGTATCCCATAGAGTACTAATGTTAAGGCTAATTTGTAAGTTGCTTTATGACTGCTGCTCAGTACAGTATTATCCTTACTTTTTTATGCACTTTTGGTTCCCAAGCAAACCAGCTTATTTAAAAATAAATTACTAAAGGGTGTGTTCAGAATAAGGAGAAGGGACAAATATTGAATATGAATCCACAATGGATGGTGTTGAAAAAAATGTGCAAAATATATTGATAGCCTTGTCGGGAGAAAATAATCTTAAAATACATATTAGTTTCTAAATAAATAAATAATAGGGCTTGCTTCTTACATCAGACTACTTTATGTAAACCAGTCATTGTGGTTTATAACCCGTAGTTCGTATGGCATGGACTCAATTATGACTTATTCAGTAAACCATTATGGTTAAAACAACCCCACATAGAATAGTATGAATGCAATCAGATCTAATCCTAAATATAGGTCAAATATTAAGCTGAAGCTTTTATTTTAATACTTGGAAAATTTACTTTCATCAGAGGTGAATTCATCAGAACATTCACTACACAGTTCAAAGCTGATTTATTTCTATTCCATAACTTACAAAAGCAAGACAAAGTCTTGTCAAAGCTAACCAGAAAAGCTGAACCTGGAATGGTGGATGCTTTGTATAAATTATGATTCATGAAAAGGTAGTTATTAATATTTTGAGAGATATTAAAATATTTCCCTCAGTTTCAAGATTTCATCACAAAGTACTTCCTAAGCATTTTGGTTGTTCATAAGGTCAAGAACAGAATAAAATAGAACTCACAACAGAAAACATTTTAAAAATGAGATTCTCAGATTTCTATTTCTTAATTCATTCTTTCTACTATCATGGTAGAATCACCAGTTAATAGAATAAAGAAACTTTAATATTAAAGAGAAAGGTAAAGACAAAATCTGTGCAATGAATTCTAGATCTTGCATCAGCTGAAATAGCTCTGTGTACTGCTGCAGAAGTGCTAAAGCTATCAGCATTCAGACTAGAAGTCTGGGATGTATTGTGAGTGTTTGTGTCACCTGCTGACAGCCCAGACTCTCCAAGGCTGCCCTCGCTTACTGTGATTAGTATGCAATGATCATGAAGTCCCAGTGGGAGCCATTAGTTACCTCTCCACAAGAACAGAGATGTTTCTCTATTAACGTCAAAACATGGCTCCTCTGCTCCCCATGTCACTAGAAAGACCTGAAAGATATTGCAACAGCAATTGTAAAGGGAATTAAATAAACATTCCCAAGGAACCCTGCAGCCATTGAGCCATTGCCAGTGGCAGTTCAGGAGGCCCCCTCTTCCATAAAATGGAAATGCTTTTGCTTCAAATGGGGATAAAGGGGTCACAAATCATGACCCTCTGACAAACCAGAAAAGATCGAAGAACTGGTTATGCTCGGCTTTGAGCCAAGACAATTAAGGGTAGGGATGTGATGACAGCCCTTCACATATTTGAGGAACTGTCATAAACAGGATGGAATGCTTGCTCTGCCTCGCTAGAGAGGGTAGGACATGTCCGTGGGCTGGTCTGGCATCTATTTTTCAAACTCCTACTATTTTAACCAGACTCAGTAGTAGATTTGATGTGATCCTGGGTGGAGTGCTTTTAGTGAATTTCAGTTTCCATTGCTGGACCCTGGTGGCCATAATTGCCTGTACTTATGTTCTCGAAATAGCATGGAACAACTGGATCTGCTGCCCTTTGAATATCCCACAGTGTTCCCTAACAGTGTCTGGGAATTTAAAGGCCACTTATTGATGCTCAAAATTCCAAACAGGAAATGAAGAATTAAGATCCTCTAGGGTGGGTCTTAGCAACTGGCCCTACCTGCTAAGCATTGATAATTACCCAATTATGTCTATGTATCATTGTTTAAAGAGGAATGATATGGAAAGGACTTACATCCATTTCATTTTGTATTCAGAACAGAAAGTTGTTAATTTGACAGTATTGAAATTCGATCTGTCTTGAACCTAACCATGTTGCAAAAATGATCTGACCATATATTTTTTCAGACATGTTCCCATGATACTGTTTTTACCTGGTCTCCAACTCATGAGAGAAACCAATTTAAATTCATCCTTAGCTATTCTGGTATTAAAGCAATATTTCCTGTTGTATTCAGTGCTGTCCAAAGGGCAGCCTTATGTAGAAAATCTATTAGGTTTTTTTTTTTCACTGATTAGCTTGGAGGGAAATCAGATAATTGCAGTGACTTGCAACAGTGGCAGGACAGGGATGGGCATTAGAAACAGTAATTTTCCTGACAAAATAGTTTTCTGCTGAATTGAGGGTGGGTGCCTAGCACTTCATCATAACAGTGGAAATATGTCCTGAAAGTTTTGTGGCTATCAGGATTTCCTGAGAAGCTGTGAAATTTTGGAAAGGTAAAATTTCTTGGCCTTGACCTGGTTCAGAAAGCCAAAGAATCATATTCAAATTAGATTGAAACTCTTCTATTTGACTAGAGGATCAGTTGGGATTTTCAAAGAGTGTCCAAAGGTTGTATAATCCCATGCTTTTTTTTTAAAGAGTCTTAAGAGTCTGGAGTAACCCACAGGAATAGTGCAAGGCTCATGACTATCTAAACTTGAGTTGTACTGAAGTGTAGAAACCCAAGAAACGTTGCCTGTACACATACTTCTCTTTAACAAATTTGTGTAATATTAGTGAGCTGATATGTTTTTCAAAAAGGGAGGAGTATGAATGCACATTCAATTTTGTACTTATTAGGTGTCTGGGATAAAAAGTTATTAAGTGCTTCTAGATATGAGACTATTTATAATTTAATAGTTATATATCCATTAACATAGTTTTATATTTTGTCTCATAAAGTGTGTTTGCACTTAGATGATACCACCAGCAATGTTTGTTTGATTTTTACAAATGATTTAGATGGCATGAATACATCAGACTTTGGTACATTTTCTACTGAGGTTGGATTCAAGATATCTAAGAGGCATGTGAAAAAAAATGTGAAAAGTGTCTCCCAAATTCAGAACAAATACCTGGATTAAGTTTGGAGAATGGAGCAGTGAACACTTTTCAGTTTGGTAATGTGAAATTGTCTGGGGAGTTTAAAACAGGTGGAAGAAAATAGCCAGAAGGCTTTCATATCTATGTATTCTACCTAAAACTAAAAAAATATTGAAATGTGCATAGAGAAATAAAGGATAGTGAATGACTTCATAAGTAACTTCACCCAACTTTGTTCTTTGAGATAAAACACTTGGGTAACTATTATTAGCCATGAAATCACTTACTGATGCAATATGTTTCCCTAAGGAAATAACACATTTACCTAAATTATAGGAGGAAAGAATAAGATCAAGATAAAATGGAATGAGTCTGCTTTTCATTAAAGAGGATTTCAAAACTATAAACTAATTTTTCCAAGTCAGTAACATTAACTTTTATGTTTAGAAGTTACAAGGGAGGGGCAGAGAGAAGGAAGTATGTAGACAGGAAATGTAAAATGTAAAATTCTGGAGGAAATATAAAAGTGTGAAAAATGTGCACAGTATGTGCAATAGCATTGATCATGGACAAAAGTAGAAGCTATTTTTTTCTTTTAATTAGTTGAACATACAGAAATATTTCTTATTATAAGCAGCCTTATGGGATATAGATTTACCCTCAGAGTATGAAAGCATATTTGCTTTGTGATTTGAGTTCTAACTTCTTCATAATCTATTGATCACAGCTTCCAATGAAACAAAAATCTTTTTTCTATGTTTAATCCTTCTCTGATCATCATTTATTTGTTCCTTGCAAATTTGCACCATAATCAAAAGATGCAAGCTAAGTGTCTGGTCCACATTCAACAACAAGAGCTCCAGGACAGAACATCTTCATGAAAACATAAAAATGAAAAGAACTATGATTCCCCTTCACCATCATCTGCAGTGTTACCAAGACTTTTGCTCCCTTCCTTGCTTTGCATGGAAATCATGTGTTACTTAAGTGCAAAAATGAGGCCCAGAGTCTTCCTTCTACTTGGTGGGTGCTCCTTCAATTCTACCACTCACATGGCTGGTCTTAAGCACCAGTTGATAAAACTGGCCTTCATGTCTAAATTCCAGATCTGGCCACTGACCTATTGCCACTCAATCCTGAGCTTCACCTTTCAGGAGCATTGGCCAATGCCAGGTTATTTACTTTTATGCCAAAAGAAATATATAATGGGTTCTAACTTCACCTATCAGGGATGAGGTGGAGGGAGGAAATCAAAACCTGTTCTGTAACATCTGAGTCCTATAATCCTATCCAGGGGAAACTATGAGGAAGGATAACAAAATGCACTTGTGACCACAGAGTCAAAGTCTGTCTCTTTTGATATGTGATGCATGTAAAAAGAAATGTGGGTTCAGTTGTATCATCACAGTTGTCATCTTGACTTTTTTTTTTGACCCATCCACCATAGATGCCCCTGATTCTGTCAAAGCATTCCTTGGAAAAATGTAGCCAATGTTTGTGTTTATGCTCAGGTGTGTGTGGTTTTGTGAATCTTCAAGGAACAAAATTAATACCTTTAATTAAATTTAAGACATCCATTTTACCTCTTCAAACCCCCTCCTCCAGATTTCCCTTGAGGATATTCAACACCCAAAGCTTAAGGCACATGTTCCATTTCTTAAAATCCTTCCAGATCATGCCATAAAATACTCCTGTTGTATAGTATTGCTTCATATTTCATGCAAAGCTATTTAACTGTGGCTCATGAAATAAACCATGTTTAAACAATTGCTTTCAATAATGGTTTAGCCCAGCTTTCTATGTCATCAGCTGAGAATTTTTTGTTCAGTTGCGCAGTCGTGTCTGACTCTTCGTGACCCCATGGACTGCATTACGCCAGACCCCCCTGTCTTGCACT
>JANHZU010003588.1:379626-392321 GCA_032468055.1 Acrochordus granulatus
ATTTATAGTGGAACCCCACAAAAACCATGCAGGATTCTGTCCATGTAACTGTCAGCTCTTATTTTTAAACGCCAGCAGTCTTTCGTGCTTGCCCTCTACTTCAAATTTGGTATTTAACTTGATAAGTTTTATAAATGTATAATTGGGGATCTGATGCTTTCCTTTCTGGATTAAGCTTGGCTGCAGGATTCAGCAACATTCAATAATGTTTTAAGTGTAATTCCCACGGAAGTTGAGATCAGCCAGCTAAGAGGCAGTGAAGCCAGAGCTGGAGCCAAGAAGAGCAGCCCTCTGGCTGCCACTTTATGCTAATTTGAGGCAAGATTGCTCCAGGCAGTTTCCCCCCCTCCCCCTCCTCCTTGGACCACCACCAGAGCGCAACTATTTGGCAGAGAGAAATGAGAGCAGCATATGGTTTATGTGGTTTGGAGGCAGCCTCCGTTTAACAGGACAAGACTGGGTCCGACACAAACCGTATGCTTGTTCCTGGTGTTGGGACCTGGGGCTAACCTCACAGAGATGCTGTGGAAGCCAGTCCTGTGTGTGCATGCATGTGTCCCTCTCTCTCTGGAGAGAGCTCGACAGAGCAGCCATCAACGTTTACGGCTTGGGAAAGGGCAAGGCAGCCAAATTGCACAGCAGGCAGAAGGCATTTCAGGCCGGGTAGTGACAGCAACAAGAGCAGCCCAGGAACTTCCTAATGAACCATCAGAGGGAAATTTACATCTGTTTGAGTAATGTCAGAAGAAACAAATGGAGCGGGGGACACTGTGGGGAAAGCCAGCAGTTTGCTCAGGAGAAGGCAGGATGCACGCTCTGCTCATTGCCATCAAGGCTCGGGCAGGGAACTGGAAAGCAGGGGCCGCAATGGGCAGCAGTCCCTGCTGGGGAAGGGCAGGGCCCAGACTAAGCCATTCCCAGGCCTCACCTGGTAATGAGCCCAGCAGGCTTCCCACATGCGCAGAGCTTCAGCATCCGGAAACTCTCGCTTAAAGCAGAGGAGGATCCAGCGGTGACAAAAAAGCATCTGGAGGCCGTCCTCCCCAAGGGAAGCCAGGTGCTGGTAAAAGCGTATGTGCATCAACCGCAGCAATTCGCGCAGGTACATCTGCAAAGAGAAAATGGCGCTCAGCTCAGGCACAGCCAGGGAAGAGGAGAAAGACAGCCATCGATCCTCCTTTCGGTTTTCCTACTTGGCCTCTTAACACCCTGTTGGATCAGTAGAAGCTCACCGGCCTCCCAGAGCTGGTTGATGGACCAACCAGTTCAAAAAAATATGACAACAAGAATGCTGGATCCAGACAAGAAGCACTGGGAGTGCCAGGAATTTGGCGTTTCTGCATTGCCGGGGCCTCTTGAGGATACAACATTCCCGTGTCTGCTCCTCTGATGGAGCTCTGACTACTCACACCCTTTCATTTCTCCAGTGGGATACATGGGGGTCTTTCACAGCCCCACATGCAGAATCCGTGCTTTGGATTTCTTTGGAAATGGCAGGGAGGGGAACGGAGAGAAAACAAAGAAGGCCCACAACTCCAAGCCTCACCAGTTGCTTTTCCATATCCTCATCCCGAGGGGAGCTGATAAAGATCGTGTTCTGCATCAAGCCCACAAAGCACCAGAAAGTATCCGATTCATCCAGAACCTCAGCAAGGATGGGGGCCACAAGGTCAGACATTCCCTGGGAATAGCCAATGGCTGGGTTGTACACTGCATAGTTCAGCAAGATACGCCTAAGAAAGAGGAAGCAAAAAAGCCCTGCAAGTAAGGTTGGGATGATGCCAGTCAGAGAGAGTTCTGTTCTTTCTCTGCCAAGGAACTACTGGCCCGAAGCTTCTTTTAAAACGAAGGAAAATGGGGGAAATGTATAACCATGAAACAGAAAGTACATAATCCCCCACCTGCAGTGTTGGGTATATAATTCACATCTTCCTGGGTTGTTGTCCAGCAACAATTAGACTTTCCTATTCTAATGTCCTTCAGTTCATTGGCCTATAGCTCTCTTCATTCCCAGCCAATATATGTTTGGATCCTACTGGCTAGGAATTTGGAGACATGCAGGTCACATCTGGAAGGCCCCGGAATGGGAAAGGCAGTTTAAAGAGACAAGGCACGTGAAGAATTTGAAACTGCTTTACGTGATTATTATTAGCCACTGCAGATTAAAGGGTCTGTGACTTTCTCAGGATTGCCTGGAAATATTTTGGATGATTTTGTCCAAACAGGAATGAATTTGGATTTACCAATTAAGTGCATTCAATATACTGTTTGGTACTAATTGAGCAAAATGTTCACCTCATGGTCTCCACATTGGGGTTGTTCTCTCCTCGGAAAAACTGGTTACTGCGGTCAGTCCTTACCACGTCTTTATCAACAGTGAACTGCACATTCCTCCAGAAGGTCTTCTGCTCATCTGGTGCTAGGGAGAGCCTGAGGAGTACATGAGTTATTGCACATGTATGCTAGAGCTTGGTAATATGTCAGATTCAACTGGAAAGAGGTGCTTTGGAATGCATGGGAATGTGTATCCAGCACCTGCTGCTACTCATTAAAGCAACTGTGTCTTTCTTCTAAGCCAGGGGTGTCCAACCTTGGCTACTTTTAGATGTGTGGACTTCAACTCCCAGGATTCCTCAGCCAGCTAGCTATGCTTAAAGTTGCCAAGGTTGGACATGCCTGTTCTAGGCTGTGTGAGGAACTCCCAATGTGCTTTGCAATCTTAGAAACATCTTGAATGAGCTGCAGAGAGGGATGATGTTTGTATTCCAATGCACTCTCTTCCCAATACAAAGCACTGCACAGTCTTAAGATGTACTACGTTTACACTCCAGATAATGCATACAGGAGTAAACCATGCACAGCATACAAAATGATATTGTTTTTTTTAAAAAAGCAGCTATAAACTTAGTTTTACATCAGCTTAAAATCCCCAAACACCACCCTCAAAATTAAACTCATTGTATTATTGGCAGTAGAATTAGCACTACCCTGGTTCCCCTTGGCAGGAGGTAACAGAAATCAAAAAGAGTCAAGACAGCTTCTTTTCCATAGCAACTAATTGTGCTCCTGATGATGGTGTGACTTGCCTGAAGATATTGAATCAATATAGTTCTAAATGGAAGAATACAGCCTTGGTTTCAACTAACCAATTTCCAAGAGCCAAAATATAGAGCATGTAACTAGGGAGACACCTACTTCCTCCATCTCACCCTCATCAATAGCCTGAATGTTGAAACCCTTGTTGAAATTTCCAACATTTTTTCAAGGCAGACCCATGAAGGAGTGCACTACTATAGCCCAAATAGGACAGGATATGTCAACGGTTCAAGTCGTAGTACTAGCTTTCACTGTGCAAATACATTCCTGGTCAGGTTCAGAGGTGAAGCCACCATATGCAAATGAAAAAGTTTTCACCAACTAACAGTTTGAAACCCCATTTCCTGCTCTTCCTTCCAATTCACCACAAAATTTCAGGTTCTTCAGCCACTCCTGAAAAATCTGTACAGATTCCTTGGAACTTGATAAAAGTTTAGGGACAGGCCTGGCTGTTATCAGAGATTATTGGTGAAGCCAAGCCTTAAAACTCTGGATAACCTTTCTCAGCAGTTGTTGGTGTTTATACAGTCAGCCCTACAGATCTGTTATGTAAACCATATTTTATGATTTGACACATGTGAAACCAGCTGTGACTTATTCAACGAATCGTATTTAAAGAAATCATGGATGTATAACAGATCCTTGAAGTGCTTCTTTCACTTGGAACTCTCTTTTCCCAGCCAAATCTCCCTCGATTCACCACTGCGGTCACTGTTATAAAAGTTTATAACAAGATGGATGCTTTGAGCAAGGGACTAGTCCTTAGTTATGAGAGAGTCAGTGTGAGGTAGCGGTCAAAGTGCTGGCCTAGAAACCAGGAGATGTGAGTTCTAGGCCTGGCTTAGGTATGACTTTAGGTATGACAGTGGCTGGGTGACTTTGGGTCAGTCTGTACTTGGGATCTGATTTCTGGTCATAAAGTCATTATGTTCATAAGTTGAGGTACCCATATGACTGGGCCCAATTTTATGACAGTTTTTGTGGTAGTCGTTAAGTGAATCATCAGTTTTTTAGTAAGTCTGCAGTTTTAAATGGGTCATAAGAGCAAATCCATTCTTCCAAATGGGCGGTTTTTTTGCCAGAAACTATTCCAGCCCATCATATGTAATTTTGACTGGTCATAAATTGAGGACGACCTCTTTATGTGTACAAATATATAAATAAGTGAAATAAAAAGAGGATGAGGATGATCTTGTCACTGCTGCTTGGGAAGTTTACCAGAAGATGAATTGAGTACAGAGATAAGGGGATGGAGTAAGGGCAGGGCAAAATAATTTCACAATAGTATCTTGACACATTAACCGTCTCTTCCCAGCCACCTTTTCTGTTGGATCTGAAAATATTCCTCTCTCTTTGCAGTACGCAGAGACTCCCTCTCTTCTGAAGTGGATTCATAGCTATAGTAGCGTAACAAGAATGGCCAAACTTCACCACGAATTGAGACATCGATCCCACCAAAGAAAATAGCCTAGGGAGGGAAGAAGAATGAGAACCTAGTTCAGAGAAATGTGTCAACGTTTCTGAAACGGAACTCTTTTTACTCTTCTTGACAAGAGCTCCCTTGATTCAGGAGCCTACAATCTGCATATGCTGGGAAGGAAAGCAGAGCCCTCCCATTTCCCAGGGGGGATACAAATCAAACTAATTTCAATGTCAATAAGTCCCCTGGAGGGCCTATACAATTAACGCATCATTCTCACGTCACAGCTTAATCCCCAATCTTGGAAATGGTACGCTTGGACCCAGCCTTGCACAGATATTCCACCTCTTGTTTATTTCAAGCCAGACAGTTTTGAGCACTTTCTTTCGGGCCTGGGGGACAACACAAGGACCCCGGTAATAGCCGCAGATCCTCCCATCTCAAGAGCAGTGGCAAGCAATGCATAAGCAGCCATCATATTTTGGAAGTGGGGGGGAGGAGGGTGAAATCAGCTGCATTCGACTAGTTCAGTTCCTCCCGTCGTGCAAGGATTAGGTCCAAACCAGGGACAATGGACAAGATTCCTTAAACTCCAGAGTCTGTTGAAACCAGCAGAGCAAAACATGCCACGGGTCATTCCTCCTCACCTTCCTCAGCTTGTACTCTTCTTCGACTTGTCCAGCCTTGTTTAAATGATGAAGCCACCCAGAGACATCTAAACGCTTATACGTGTTCTCTTCTGGGTGGGTCTCCGATGAGGGAAGCTTGGGCCGGCGAATGGAGAACTGCATGCACGTCTTCATGTCGGTGAGCTGCTAATTGGAAACAAAAGAGGAAAGAGAAGGAGAATGTCATGGCTGTGTCAGCTTCACATCTCCAGCTCCTCTTGACAACATCCTGGGAGAACCGACCATCCGACTGCCCAGGAGGAATTATGGTTCCAAATCCCCTAAAACTGCTTTGTGGTTAGCTTGCTTTCCCACCCCTCCCCATTCAAGACCACAGTTTGCCCAGCTTGCAGCCATATCTCCAGTCTGCCCAGGAATGCATGCAATAAATTACATCTGATTGGCCACATACAAAAGCCCTGCTGTTAGGGAAGAGAGAAGCCATAGTGCCAGGCTCTCTGAGGAGGCTTGCCATTCCAGGGCAAAAACTGCAGCTGACATTTAATTTAAAAACAAAAGGTTGCTCCGCACAAACGCAAGCCCCTGCGGCACTATAATGAGGGGAAAGCAGCAGGAGAAATGTGTTAGGGGAGGAGGAAGGGAATTTAGAAATCCCGTTTCTAACAAGCATCTCCAATACTTTTAAACAGATAATTAAGACCTTTGCAAAGTCTTTGTGCCAATTAAAGGAAGATATGGCAGCAGGTCTTGTCAAAACAAGAATGGAATGGACTGTAAAGAGCCAAAGAATGAACAATTTCCAGAAGGGGCAGCTGGGCCATTTTGCTTCAATTACAAGTTTTGTAGCATATTAAGGACTAATTTATTATAGTGTAAGCTTTCATGGACTACATCTACTGGCATCAGCATACACCTAATGTTCAAGACCATGTGGGCAGTGGAAGTTGAGGGATGTCTGGGGACAAAATGGCAAACTCAGCTTTGCAGAGCCCACAACTGCAGCAGAGTGAAAAACTGCAAGTAGACCGGCTCTTTGTTATTCCCCTCTGGACAAGGAGAGGACCGGAGATTGCCCACAAGTGCTCTAGACTGCTGCACCTCCCAGGAGACGGCTAGACAAGGGACGAGCCATCTCGCCCAAAGCGCAGCCGGCACCTCTTAAAGGACACTGCTTCCACATACTGCATTTTGCATATTGCTTGTTAACAGGCTTTTCAGCTACTAGGAACCTTTGGGTTGTCGTGTTTTACAGTACTGGGTAAGTTTCCTTCAATCCTTAAATCTGGGGGGATTAATAAGCAGCAAAATGGTGATGAAACCTTTGATTTTAGAAAGGTTTAGAAAATTACAAATGGACTAAGGGTCCAGATAAATGTGAAGTAAGATTTTGGAATTAATTGTAGAAAATCCTTCCTGTGGGAAAATGGTCACATGATCAAAATTTGGGTGCTTAGCAACCAGTATTTATTTAGGACAGTTGCAGAGTCCCAGGATCGTGTGATCATCATTTGTTTTCTCCGCAGTTGGCTTCTGACAAGCAAAGTTAATAGTTAATACGTGAAGCCAGATTCACTTAGTGACCATGTGATTTAACGACCATGTGATTTGATTAATGACCACAACAAAAAAGATAATAAAACCAGGGATGATCACAATTTAATTATTGCATTGCTAAGCAACAGAAGTTCTAGTTCCAATTGTGGTCATAAGTTGAAGAGTACCTGAACAAATACAGAATGAAGCAAAATATATTAACACTGGACATACTAAATGATGTTTTGAATAAAGAATCTAGAAGTTACTTTTAATAGCGTCTGCTTCTATAAACAGGTTGTATCTAAAAGATATAATGGGAACAAGTTCTATCTGACAAGATTGAGATTAATTTGAAAATTAATTTAAAAATGACAGGCTACAAAAATGATATAGAAAAAGATGTTACACTGGACAGGAAAAATAAATTGGCTGATGTCTTAATAATTAAAAGGGTATACAAATAACAACCCAAGAGAGTAAATGATTTTCTTACACTGAATTAAGGAGGTCTGTTAAAGATGGAAATAATTTTATATGAATGGACAAAGAAAAAAATGAAAAGAAATTTAAGTTCTAGGACATTATTTGAAGGGACTAAATATCAACGTTGTTAGAAATAAAAAAAAGGAATATAAAGTTGGTTTACTTGATCAAGGTTAAAACAGATACGTTTTTCTCTGTGATATCCTTAATGGACTTCTGCTGATCAGGACTGAACGATGAAGCTTTTAAGCGTTTGTTTATAAATGACATGTGGGAAGAATATATTTGCTGTCTTTTAAGAGAAAGTGATAAGTTACTAAAATTGTCTATGCACTGTGATTAAGAGAGAGGCCCTTCAAACGTTCCTTTTCTTTTTCTTTTCGACCGAACACTCTTATTTTTTCCTTCTCTTTTCTTTTTCTCTTCTCTCTCTTTTTTTCTTTCCTGCATTTATTTTTCTTTTTATCCTTTTCTTAGTTCGTATTCGTTTTTCATTGTCGTCCATTGTAACCTTTAATAAAATTACTGTTGAAAAAAAGACCACGGGGGCAATAAAGATGCTGATACACCCTACACAGAAATTCAAATCCCTCCCCTCCCAAGGATGCATGTTGTTCATCTCTCCTTACATCAAGCAAAATGGAAAAGACAAATGACTGCTTGCGCTGCTGGGTCCATGTTTATATATAGCCAACCTGTCATGCCTAATCACTGAGAGCAAAATGAAACTAGGCCCGGTCTTCAATGTCCAATAAAGCAACACACACACACACACACAGAGTATTCTTCGGTACGTCTATGTTCCTGCCAGCTACCTCTCGTTATGCGACGGGTTCTATTCTTTCTAACCCAATTTTAGAAGAAATGAACGTCTGGAATGCCTCCAGCACATCTAAAACGAAGCCAGAAAGTACTGTTGCTCCCGCTTCTCCGGTATAAGGAAGAGCCAGATGAACTTTCTGAGTTTGCAAGCCACGGCAATTATCCCAAGGGTGTCAGAAAGAAAGAGAGAAGCTACTGAAGTTGAACCTCGGCTTCATCATCACGTGAACTGGTAGTTTTCATACATGCACGGGACGCCCCCCCCCACCGTGCCCCGCACTCCCACCCTAGTCTAAGTTACCTGGTCTTTAAGATGGGTCTCTGTGCAATACTTCCACTGCTGAAACACTTCGGAAAGTTTATCCAAGCCGCCATGGTGAAAGTGAAAAATCTTGTACTGACTCTCCCGGCTCGCAACCACCAGTTGCCCGCTGGTGCAGGCCTCATCGCTGAAGGAAAAGGTGCAGAGAGAGATGCAGGAGTGCAGAGTCAGAAAGAAATATTAGCTGGAATACCTTGTAGGCATTGTTAGCCATGGAGACGGACGGTGGAGCTGCAAATGGGAGCGTTGCGTGCACGTTACCCTTTTCTGCAGTGTGCCGATAGCACTAAGAGAGGACTGTTCACCACAGTCCATTGTTGGTAGGTTTAAAAACGTTAAACAAACACATTATGGTAGCAACAGATACGCACTGAATGAAAAGGCTCCCTATGATGAGTATGAACGCTTGGTTAACACAAGAGTACAAAAATCATTTTTATTCTTTATTTACATCATCCCAGAAGGCCCAAAAGCAAGTTACCAACGTAATCGAAACTTGACGTTGAATAAAACAGTACAACAAGTAAAATATTGAATAAATATTTTATAATACTTAAAATCCCAGCTCATTGATTTGTTGCTAAAAATCTTGCTTTGAAGCCACAGTTAAAAATCTGTCATCTTAGGATTTTCATCTGCAAGTAGAATTTTTACACACTCAGAAGTACCTCTTCCTGGTTTAGACTTTGAAACAGGCTAGATAACTTCCTGCTGAGAACTCTTGTAAAATTCACAATGTATGTGATCTGTCATTTCAGGATCAGTAGCATTACAGGGACAAAACGGGAAGTTTTGGAAATCCACTATACAGCATATTGGACAGCCATGCATTCCATCTGGCTTTTGAAGCCACCCTCCCAAGCTAAAGCTTAAGAAACAAAAACGGATGCTCCTGCCACCCATGTGGTGCCCATTATTACCCCAAATCAATTCCAAGGCCTCCCCTCACTCACCCGTTTGTATGACCATCATTTCCCCGTGGAATGTGCCAGCAAGGACCGAAATGGCAAATTTCCTTGAGAATTCCAAACCGCAATCAAAATGAATTATGGAATTAATCTGACCTTGCTTTGCATAATATATTCTGAGCACATACTTTGACACCCCCCCCGGGGACAGACGTTGCTCTTCATTCCCCCCCCCCGCAGAGCACACACGGCTCTGATTATGAACCCACCCAGGCAAATTGTAGCTTGTGAGGTCTTGAAGAATCAGGGCATGCCACCCGCTTCTTGGTACCCGGTGAAGTGCCTGGTCTCCATCTGGTACCACTTACCAAATTGTTTATCGTAATCAACCTGAGCCTTGGTATGCTTGGCAAATCCTAAAAATACGGATTTGGATAAAAGAACTGAGGGACCAGATGCCAAAGTCAGTTTGCTTCTCCCTTAAACTCCTTGTGGCAAGGCATAAATAATTATTATGCTAGACAGACCTATGAGCAAGATAACAGGTGGATCTGAAGGATGACTGCAGAGAAAATTATTCCTTTTGACCTGATGCTTTCTTATATTAACGGTGGATAAGAAAGAGTATTGTGGCAGTTAAGTGGGACCACTGGGTCCTGTGACTCTCAGGATACCCAGCTTTGTTGGGAAAAAATGAAACATGTGTCTAGTCCTCAAGTTTAACATGGCACCACTTGGGTTGGTGACAACACAGCCAAATAATAATAGTCAGAGATCAAGCGAGTGGACGGGAAAAAGTTAGACAGCTTAAAATTAAAACTTGCAAGTTTACATAATTCTATTTTTCCAAATCTGAACTTTCTGGATATGTGGTTAAGAGCAGCAGAAAATCCTGCAGAATGCAAATGTAACATCTTCGTATTTGTTACATGAAACTTGCATGCCAGTACTATTAATTTTCTGACAATAATAAATAGCTGAAGTTTTTCAGCTCTCCCTGCCTGCAAATGAAAAGACTTCACCTTCTTTTCTGTAGCTTGTAAAGGTTCTGGTTGTTAGGGACCTGCCTTCTTGTTTACATGGCATGCTTGGACCATGTCAACCTTATCTATTCAACTGCACAGTCACTAGGGATCAAAGCAAAATGAGAAGATGATGACAGGAGAAGATGGGGGAGCAATGCTATAAATATACAGTCATGTGAAAAATAAAGTACACCCTCTTTGAGTTCTTTAGTTTTACGAATCAGGACATAGTAAAAAATCATGTGGTTCTTAGCAGGTCTTCAAAGTAGGTAAATACAACCTCAGATGAACAACAACACGTGACATATGACACCATGTCATCATTTATTTTACAAAAAGAAAGCCAAATGGAAAAGCCATGTATAAAAAACTAAGTACACCCTTACTGCTTCCGTAGGTATGAAGAAGCTCAGTAGCAGCCAGGTACTGCTAATCAAGTGCCTATGATGATCATCAACAAATGCGACAACCTCTAGAAAAGTCCAAGTTTTAGGGGTTTGCTGGTCTCCAGCATTGAGTTGTGTGTTAACACAATGATAAAGAGTAGATGTCAGCAGTGATTTTAGCCTCAATCTGGGAAGAGTTATAAGGCCATTTCCAAACCATTTAAATCCATCATTCTATAGTGAGGAAGATTATTCACAAGCGGAAAACTTTCAAGACAGTTGCCAATCTTCCCAGGAGTGGACATCCCAGCAAATTCACCCCAAGGTCAGACCGTGCAATGCTCAGGGAAATTGCAACAAATCCAAGAGTGACATCTCAGACTCTACAGGCCTTAGTTAGCATGTGAAATGTTAAAGTCCATGACAGTACAATTAGACAAAGACTGAACAAGTATGGTTTGTTTGTTTGGAAGGGTTGCCAGGAGAAAGCCTCTTCTCTATAAAAAGAACATGGCAGCATGGCTTCGGTTCGCAAAGTTGCATCTGAAGAAATCACAACACCTCTGGAAGACTATCCTTTAGACAGACAAGACCAAAGTGGAGATGTTTGGCCATAATGCACAGGGCCGCATTTGGTGAAAACCAAACATAGCATATCAGCACAAACCTCTCATACCAACCATCAAGCATGGTGGTGGAAGGGTGATGATTTGGGCTTGTTTTGCAGCCACAGGACTTAGGCACCCTGGAGTCATTGAGTCGACCACGAACTCCTCTGTGTACCAAAGTATTCTAGAATCAAATGTCCGACAACTAAAACTTGGCCAACATTGCAACAGGACAATGATCAGGGTTGACAGAACAGGGTCATGCAACAGGACAATGATCCCAAGCACACCAGCAAATCTACAATCAAATGGCTGAAAAAGAAAACAATCAAGGGGTTGCAATGGCCCAGTCAAAGTCCAGACCTCAACCTCAAGAGAGCTATACATAAACAAATGCCCACAAACCTCAATGAACTGAAGCCATGTTGTAAAGTAGAATGGGCCAAAATTCCTTCACAACCATGTGAGAGACTGATGAAGGCATACAGAAAACAATTACTTCAAGTTCTTGCTGCTAAAGGTGGTTTTACAAGCTATTGAATTATAAGGTGTACTTGGTTTTTCACACATGTCTTTTCCATTTTGGCTTTCTTTTTGCAAAATAAACAATGACATGGTGTAATATATCATGTGTTGTTGTTCATCTGAGGTTGTATCTACTGACTTTTAGAACTGCTAAAGACCAGATGATTTTATGTCCTGATACATAAAACCATAGAACTCAAAGAGAGTGTATTTTCTTTTTCACATAACTGTATATGAAATATTTATGGCAAAGAGACCACCAAAACTCATAAAAAGACAGACAAGAAACTAATCCCATAGCTGGGAAACAGAAAAGATTGTACTGTTCCCGATTTACTTGAACACTCATTAAAAGCTACGTATGTGGCCTAACGCTTAGCTATCAAGCCATGTAAAATAACCTGTGTAAATTTGGCACCCTCTGATGAATTAAACTATAATTCCAAAAAATATCTCTTGGTATATGGAAGAATGTTGGGAACTCTTGTTCAGAAAAAGGAGACGACAGATTATGAGAAACATGGCAAAAAACATCCTGAGCTTAAAATAGCATGGAATATATATTCCTTAGGAAAATTGTTACCAGAAAATTGTTTTCTTAATTAGTAAGCATCTGTAATACAAGTCCTTATGTATTCATGTAAGTAAATTTTCCCTCCCCCAAATTATCTCAAACACAAAATAAAAACTTCATGGGTAACTGTGGACTGTATAAATTCACCCCACACATTTTAGTTGAGATTGCAGCCTACAATCTTGCCATCACAGTAAACAAATTTTAAGCCCAGGATAATTTATGTAGTTCAAGCAAACCTGGTCATCTTTATTATTGGGAGAACACAATATGCTGGGGAAATTATGTCAAGGATGGCTTTCTCCAATCTGGTTTTCTTGGAAGCAACGGAAGTATAACTCACTATACTTTTAGGGAACAT
>JANHZU010003588.1:392421-406644 GCA_032468055.1 Acrochordus granulatus
GGAAGTATAACTCCCTATACTTTTAGGGAACATAAAATCACCCCAAAACAAAGGGGTACCCCTTTCTCAGCTTTATATTCTCAGATCGTCACAGCTCCCTCGCAAAACCCTAGTCCTGATCTCACAGTACCTGACTAAACTCAACCATAGCTCCAACTGGGAGACTCTGGGCATTCTAGACCAAATGCTAGAGAATTCCTAGAAGTCTGGCATTCAGAAAGTCATCCATCAATAGACACATAGAGATAAACCATATTTACACACCATTTTGCAACCCAGACCAGTCTTCCTTGGTCACTTATTCAAAAAACATAGGTACACAGGGTAAATATGGTCTGAAAGCCAGCAGATGAGGATATACCAAGGAAGAATGTGGTAGCATGAAGTATTTTTAGGCAAGTTTCTCTGAAAGAAAAGTCAAGGATGAAAACTCATTCTGTTTTTGCTGTGTCTAGGTAACAAGGTAATGTCAGCCATGTCTGAACACTGTCAAATCTTACCTGAAAAAAAGGCGAAGAGATCTCATGTGTCCCAAGTCAACTCTGAAGACCCCACAGATCTGTTCCAAAGCAAATACCTTCTGTTGCTCATCCCATCTGGAGGTCTGCACCTGCCCATTATTTTCCTGGAACTGCGAACTGGGATCAAGGCTTGAACTGGAACTTGTTGAGCGTGTCATGTGGCTTTCACATGAATCTCTACACCAAATGTAAAAATAGATAAAGAAAGGTGATGGTATGAGGCAGGTCACTACTAACTACAAGAAGCAATGGTATAAATGCTGAAGAGTTGATGAGGGATATCCAGGTGGACTCCATTTTGCTACAAAGCCTCTTCTATTACCCTGGCAAGTAACTTCACCTTAAATCCATACCTGCACATGCATACATATATAAATATACATACATGAATAAATGGTCCTAGAAATTTGGAAACATAAAAATGGAATATAAATAATAAATAAATCTAATGTAACCATGACTGAATCATTAAATTTTATTTGAATAGATAAAAATTTTCAAGTTGTGAAGTGTACATACAGAAGCTATAGAGCTTAGTTAATTGTCATTATACACCAGAGCTCCTACAACAACCTAATTCCACAAATGAACTTCTCATTACTCCTTTATAATCTGAAATCAGTCAACTACCCTGCTTGGTGAAGATCTTTTCAAACAGATGAAGCTCTAGTTGAGACTGAGATAGGAATTATCTCTAGGGACCACACTGTTACAAGGACAGAATAAAAAAAAGTGGATGTCTCAAGTACCTTTGCAAAGATGGAGGCAACTGATGTGAAAAATAATGTGATTTCCTAATTGTGAATGACAGGGAGAATTTCAGTTGGTTTCATTTCTGTCAAGGAGTTACTGGGCAATGTTGGGTTAGCTTCTCAGCTACACTTTGTAAAAAAGGCAACTTATTAAAAATATTTTTCTGAATGCAAAGAATATTGCTATGCACTTCACACATAAAATAGGCTGTGGTATTATCTAGTGAAGAAGGCGCACTACAGCTAGTAGCCCATGAAGATTTACTGAGTACTGGAGAGACCAAACTGGTCTTCAGGAAAGACCAAATGAGAACAGAGATATGAAAAAGCAAAGTACTACATGGGCAATACATAAAAAAACCTAGCAGGCAAAGCAGATAACAACAAGACCTGGCAAAATTTGAAAAAATAGACAGAAGGGCTAATTCTGGCTGCACAAGGCCAAGCCTTAAGAACAACTACATACAAAGCCAGAATTGGAAAGACAACAGCAGACAGCAAAGGATGCTTCTGCAAATAAGTTAAAGAAGCAGTGGACCAGCTCGTTAGCTGTTTCAAGACTGACTACAAACAATGGCATGACAAAGCAGCAACAATGGTGCACTGGAATATCTGCAAGAAATACTATTTGCCTGTTAAGCAAGAACTGGTCAAGCCACAAAGGAGACAAATTAATAGAAAATGAAGAAATTAAAGCGCTCTGGGATGTCAGAATTTAAACAGACAAGTACCTGCCAAAAAACACCCCGAACTTAAATTGTTGATAAGAAAGACAAAAATGTCTGGATAGTACTGAACTGTAGTACCTGGAGACAGCAGAACAGAGGGGAAAGAATGGGAGAAAATTACAAAATACGAAGATCTGCAAATAAAAAAAGGACTATGGCAAAAGAAAGCAAAGGCATTACCAATAGTAATAGGTATCTTGGGTGCAATCCCAAAAATCTAGAGCGCCACTTGAACACTACCACCATTGACAGAATCACTATTAGTCCATTGTAAAGGCAGCTTTTCTTGACACAGCTTGCATTTGGCAACAAAACATTTGACACCATTAAACAACAACATGTGCCTACCCCAAGTCTTTGGGAAGAATTTGAAGGGTGAATAAAAATGTCAAAACATCTGTCTCTGTGACCAAGCATAATAATTGCTCAATGTTTATTATTTTTATCCTGGTTGTACACCATCCAAGGTCACTTGTGAGAAGGGGGGTATACAAGTTTGATAAATAAGTAAATAAAATATTTGCACTGAGCAATCCTTGTGTTACTTTCCCAGACACTCAACCCCCCCCCTCCAGTTTGTCACATCGTACATTCTCCTATTTTTGTTTCAGGCAAGGTATCTGGAAAATACAGCCATATATTTGCTTATTTAAGCATTTCTTTGCACATTCTCTCCCTATCAAAAGCTTTATAAGGCACACAAAGAGTCCCTAAACAGCCATTATTGTTCAATTGTCTTAATTATGTCAGCAGATGCTAAGCTGCCAGAGAATTAGCATTTGCTTTTACCAAGGAATAGAAATCTTGTTTATATATATGTGCCTGCACAGGGATTTTCATAGACTTCTAAAAGAACTGGAACTCACAAATGTTCCACTGTGCTTCTGTGCATTTAAGAAAAGAAGATGAAAACAAGCTACTTCTTCACAACTCTTCAATTTAAATCTATGAAAATCTGGGACATTTCAGTCATTTGGAGAAGCCATTTTAAAAAATCAGAAAAGCTTCTAGCTATCTGGGGTGGGCCACAGCCCTGACGGTTGCAATCCCTGAAATACTGTGGCTGTTCCTTGTCCTAGCAATTTAAAAGATCAGAGAACCATTTCTATACCATGTTTGAGATACAAAAAATGGTGCTGCAGTTGATGAAAGAAAGACACTGGGAATGAATAGAAGCGTCAAAAAAGCGAGCTTAGGAGATTGCTGTTCCAAAACGGAGAGTTTAAGTTTCAGAAATCTGCCCATTCCCTCCCTTGCAGAATCCCCGTCCTCTTCCCGAAGAAAAGCAAGAAAACCAGTAGTGTGCTGGGAAACAAGTGAATGGGAAACCGTGACCTCCAGGATCTAGAAAAGGCCAATCTATTTGAGCAATCTGAATGGGCTCTCCTGCGAAATCATGGTTTGCAAAACAAGGGAAGGAGAAATATAAAAGCAGCTCCCTGAAAGGCCACTTTATGCAATGTTTTCTAATCTGCTTATGGAACAATGCAGAGGCTGAATGCTGAAGAAATCGCACGCTCAGCATGCCGGTGTGGACCTTCCTAACCTGACAACAATCCTCCATGAGTTGGGGCCACATGAGGCCATTGGAAGACCCGTATTTTTAGCATTCCCCAGCAGCTGGAGTCCCTGAGGCATGCCCCAGATAGTCAGCTAGAAGACTGCATTGTTCACAGAGCCCTTGGGAGAAAACCAAGTTCACCACTGCTGTCTGAAATCAGACGCTATATGTTCAGCTTGAGAGTACAGTCCCACTATAGATACAGCAACCAATTGCCCAGTGTCCCAAAATGTTTAAGCTAAAATCAAGCTAAATTTGGAGTTTACATGACATGCTCTTATTTCTGGCAGACTTTGGACTCTTGGTTTTAATGACCACTGATGCTGCTGCCCATTTTCATAATTAGGACAGGACTCATGTCCTTCTGTTCTAGATAAGGAGCTTCCTCTAATCCTAAACCTACCTGTCCATCACAATATGACTGAGTAAACAGAGGCAGAAATCTATCTATACACTACTAAAACTCTCACTGACATGACCTTTAACTGGGCAAAATGGTACATCACAGGGCAACAATCTTTGAACAAAAGTATCTCAAATGGGCTAATCTACAGAATGTCTCCAAAATCCAGGACCCAGGATTCCAGAGGGAATGAAATTTGGGGAAGTTGTGGCTACTTCAGTGCTACTGGCTGCTATTGTGCTGCTGCAGTCACATGATTTCATTTTCAATGTTCTGTGACAGTTTCCCAGCCAGTCTTGCAGCCCCTCATTCTATTCCCCACCCGTCCAGCAGCAGCCCCTTTACCTGCCCTATTGGAAAGAAAAGGAAGAGAAAGGAACAGAAGGGAAAAAGAAAGATAATGACAGAATGTCAGGGAGGGAAGGAGGGAGGGAGGAAGACTTCTGTTGCTCCCTGCCAGTTTCCCACAAGGAAACTCAATAGGGAAGTTGGCAGGAAGTCAGAAGTTGCCTCAACTCCCATTGCTATTTTGTCCATCCATGGTCATTCTGTTTATCTCTTTAGGTAAGGAAAAAATTCTGAAAAGATGACCCAGCAGGTCAGTTTGTATAGTAATGGATAAATCCAGCATCCTGCATATAAACTGAAGTTTATATGGTGCTGCATCATGACGACACTATAGTACTTTTTCTCCTGCAGAGACCTGGGATAGGCCTCTCCAGCTATGGGTGAATGAAATCACTTTGTGCTGAAGTTTTGTAAGCAACATTATTGTATGGCACTTGATTTCCTCCTTATATTCCTCAAACCAGAATGGAGTAAATGGCCAAGAATTATGGTGCTACAGAGCTTGGAAAAGACATAACACTTCTTTGCTGAAGCTGGCATAATCTTTACAATGACAGTATTACATAAAAGCAGGCTAGCATATTTGTTCCTTATAGTCCAAAAAGGAAGAAACAACTTAAAATGCTATCACAAACAAGCTGTGAAAAAAGGCTGTCTTTGTATCAAGGACCCCTACAAACACCTGTCTGTATTTCCTCATTACTCTTAAGCAGGTCAATTAAAAAATTCTTGCCTGTATTTGCAAATGTGCTAATATTGGTGAGTTTTTACAGGCTCATTTGCATTGCATTACTGTTCCTTCTAGGGGCTAGATATTATCAGCAATGATACATGCACCAAGACTTAAAAAAAAAGCAATTACTGGCAGACAGTTCTGGAAAACTGATGACCATAAGGCCACAAGGAGTTAGAAATATCTGAGTGACTAAACAATGGCAGCATTATCAAATGAAGGTGCCTGCTGCCTGAAAAACCTGCTGACCTATGCTGTTTAGGAAACGTGGAAAGAACAGTACAGTAATGCAATATATACCATTCACCTTGCTAGCCCAATTAAGTTAAAATGAGAGCTTACAAAGAATTCAAAATGGGTCTTAAATCATTCAGAAGCTCGCTTACTAAGGATCCTCTGGAGGTTATCTGTTTGTTTGTTTATTTGATTACTACAACCACTCATAAATCCACTGGAACTGGGTGGCCAATAAATAAAAATAAATAAATAATCTTTTACAAGATAATTGTATCTGGTAAGATTAAAACAGACAAACCCACCAAACATAACAATGCCCTTCCTGCACCCACGCTCACTATCAAAGCTCGCCATGACACGTTTGTTGATACCAAATGCAGTGTTTACACTATCACAAGATCAAGAACTTGGTCATATTATGATACACATTCAGAAGATGATACACAAGACAATTTTAAGTACACTCCACTATAACATACTATATTTAAATTCTACTTGGCACCACGACAGACATTCCTATACAACATCCTTTTTGACAGTAAAAAGGATTTACTACCATAATCCAGGTCACAAAGCTTTTACTGCAGCTAAACTCATTAAAATAAGAGTATACAACTTTCATACCATCTGCCTATTTGTTCAGACAGATAAATAGTATTACTGGCTGCAGATCCTATGCAGGTGAGCAGCCCTTTCTGGGATTTTCAAAGTGCTACTAACAAAGAAATGAAGAAGGAAGAAGATAAAAAAGGAGGGAAAATCTGAAACTATGATAACCAGGGAAGGCTGATAATACGGAGATAAATTTATTTATTAAATTTCTATGCCGCCGAAATCCAAAGACTCTCCGAAGAGATGTATCAGTGTAATTCCTCAGCCAAAACAGTTAAGGAATCAAACTACAAAGAACCAAGCATGCCTATCCAGACCACAGATGCAGTTAGAATGTTAACGATTCCAAACATTATTCACTTGAACCATTCAAATGGATAAAATTTAGTAAGCTCCCTTAATTCATCATTTTCATGAATTATTACCCTTTAGACTTCATAAATTTGATTAAAACCACCCTACTTTTCTAGCTGATGTTTTAAAAGGCGAGCTAGATCAATCATGGCCCTTGGATCCTTTTTTGCACTTATACTCACAACTCCCTAAGAGCCAGTTCCTGAAACCTTATTGCTAGTCTCTGAAAAACTGTATGATTTTTGCCCTCCTCCACCAAGAAATTTAAGGAAAGAAATGCTCTTAGCATCTGAAAGGATTGATGCACGTCTTGGGAGTTTTAAAAATTCTAACTCCTCCCAAAATAGGAAAAAAAAGCAGCAAATCCTACCCTGGCCACCCTTATAGAAGTCAATACATCACTGTTTGCCCTCTTCTTTCCATGAATCTCAGGTGCTGAAAATATTACAGCAAAAGAACAGCTTTTGAATGCAAAAATGTCCAGACAGGGCAGTTCTCTAAAATTCACAACTGTTTGATGACTCACGAAGCTGAAAAACTGGTCAACTCTAAGTCATACAATAATATCATTTTTACTGCTGTTGAGGTGGAGAAAGGCAGAGATCTTGGCAGCTTCCTGAGGCAGGCACCATTTTTCTTCCTGACCATCTCACTAGCTTCTGAAGCAGGAGAAAAATGTTGTGATGCTGCTCCTAAGATCACAATGCTGTGTTGTTTTTCTCTCTGTTCAATTTGGAAGAAGCAACATCAGTTCTAATTCAAAATCTTGTATCATTTCATTACAAGCTTTTTTTCTCCTTTCAATTACCAAATTTAAATGCAGTAATTAAAAATATTAATTTAAAAACAAAATTGGCTGGAATCTTCCTTGAAATACAGCCAATGGCATACCTCCCTGTGGAATCACGGGTAATTGCTTGTGGTGTATCAGTGTCCCTTTGTAATACTATAACAATTCCAGAAGGCTCCTTCTGGAGGCTGTATTGCCTCAGGGCCCCTTCTATTAGCAGTCACATCAGATGGTAAATTCATCAAAGATCCACATCTTTGGTGCATCCTTTTTCCTGAGTTGATTTGTAAGGCAACATGCCTGAATTTTGATGCCCACATGTCTATATGGTTCAGGAAGATGCGGATTGTCCTGTTTGTTTGTAATCATCTAGAAATGGGAAGTCAGAGAGCTCTAAAAAAGAAGCGCACCTGGCATATCTAACCTGCAACCTTTTATTATTCTAACCTTAAAAAGTCTGCTTCATCAGTCTCTTCCTGCAAGTGGGAGTGGCTGAACCAATCATACTTCCAACCCTGGCTTAAAAGGCTAGAACAAAACTGAATCCAGGTTAGGCTGCCACAGTAAGCAACATATAGAGCTTCTGTGATTGGCATATCTTCCCATTTGCAGGGGAAAATAAGCAAGGTAATCAAGCCAACACCAAGAATGGTGATCCTGTTTGATTTTCAGTCTGGGTTCAGGCCCATTTATGGGACGGAGACAGTATTGGTCACTCTTGTGGATGATCTCTGGCAAGAGGGGGATGACAGTAGTGCAGCTATCCTAGCTCTCCTTGACCTCTCGGTAGCTTTCGATACTGTCAACCTTGGTATCCTTTTGGGTTGGCTGCGGGGACTGCAGCTGGGCAGTGCAGTTTTGTGCTGGTTTGGCTCCTTTCCCCAAGACCGATCTCAATCAGTGTTAATAGGGAGAGAGGAGTCCAGTCCACGGCCGCTACTTTGTGGTGTGCCATACTTTCTCCTCTCCTTTTTGACATTTACATGAAACAACTGGGTGAGATCATCCATCGCCATGGGATGAGGTACCATCAGTATGTTGATGATACTCAGATTCACATCTCCATCCCTGGTGATCCAGGTGATGCTGTCTTGGCCCTGACTCAGTGTCTGGAGGCTGCAGGGGTCTGGGTGGGGGACAATAGGCTTCAATTGAACCCTGGCAATACTAAGTGGCTTTGGGTGTCTGGGGGACCTGGCTCTGGGACTTTAACAACTTTAACTCTGGGCAGAGTGGCACTACCCCAGACAGACCCGTTGGACGATCTGGGGATTCTCCTGGACTCAAAGAGCAGGTGGCAGTTGCGGCTAGGAGGGCCTTTGCTCAACTGCGTGTTGTGTGCCAGTTACATCCCTTCCTAGATGAAAGCTCCCTTCATTCAGTCACTCATGCCCTCATCATCTCTTCACTGGAAGAGCATCCAGAGACTGCAGCTGGTGCAGAATGCAGCTGTGCAAATGATTATAGGGGCCAACAGAATGGCCCGTGTAACACCTTTATTCCGCGAGCTGCATTGGTTGCCAGTCTGCTTCCAGATGCAATTGAAGTTTTGACCTTTAAAGCCCCTCATGGCATGGGACCAGGTTATCTGAGAAGCCATCTCACCCCAATAGGGATGTCCTGCCCGCCCCAGATCCAGAGGAAGAGACCTCCTTTGGATCCCGTCAGCCAAGGTATTTCGGCTGTCGGGATCAAGAAGAGCCTTTTTGGCTGTGGCTCCTGCCCTGTGGAACATCTTGCCCCCAGAGGTGAGGTCTGCACCCATCCTTAAGACCTTCTGAAAGAGCCTTAAGACCTGGCTCTGCCAGCTGGTGTGGGGCTCTGATGGGGACACATCATCTTGGAGGTAGTTGGTGGTTTAATATTCACCTCCCCCATGTATATTTTTTAGCTCAACAATATAAATCACTGAATGGAATTGTACACCTTAGAAATTTCAGCCCATATTACTGAAAATCTATTTTGATTTAGATATTGCTGACCAACTATTTCAACTTCAGAGAGAAAATACATGCTTTTAGAGTACCACTGCTGCATAAAGATGTGTCCATTGCTTTCCAAGAAGAAAATAGACTCAGGTCTTTGCTCAAAAGTGTTTATAACCTGATACTCAAGCAGTGATCAGGAACCAAGGAAGATGAGTGATTTGCATTGTACACCATAAGGGGTGTTTTGCTTCCCAGGGCACTTGGCTGGATGGAAAACCACTTCCATATCATTGGAAAGAAAACTCTAGATGTGTGCCCAGGTGGTCTCCAGGAGTCAGAGGTGATTCAGGATGTCCTTTTCAGAAATGAACCCAGATGCATCTGCTTTCAAGAGGAGAAAAGAGGCATGGTCTATTCCCATCTCTTCGCAAACACACTAATCCAGTATCTACCTTTCTTCTGAAGAAGCATCGTAGCTCAAGAAGGCCAGCACAGAATAGCCCCCTCCCTCAAGTACAAACACACACACACACAATGTGTCCATTTCCCCCTAGCCAGTGGCACTAAACACTATTTAAGTAGCTAATTAACTTTCTGGGCTAGCAAAGCTTCTGTAATTGCGTTTCTTTCACCTTCATAGCCCCCTCCCTCAAGGGAGCTGGAGCTGTCCTCTGGCATTTGTTCTGCTCCTTCCCACCACTCAGGCACAACTTCTACCTTGACAGCAGCCTGCCAATCACAGGCCAGAGGTGTCGCTGGGGACTAAATTAGGAAGACGCTTGCGATGGACAAATCCGCCTAGCTATGCACAAAGGAAGTGCCAAACAAAAATACGCTTACCATAATTTCTACATTACATTAGAATGTGGCGTCAACAGCCCCATCCGAGCCGAGGAGCTCTCAATCATTTACTTATTTTTCTGTTAAAAATGGACGACAAAGATGTTCAAAGCCTAGGCTGTTTACATTTTCTTTGCCCTGGCATCTGCTCCTCATCAGATTGAGGAGGAAAAGACAAAGAAAATACAAGGACTTTGAGACTTCAAGCAATGGCAATCATTTTTGGCTCCAAGGTGCCACGTTAAACGCTTGGCTTCGAACCTTAATCTCTCTGTCCAAGAATCCAAAACTGCATGCGTACACACACAGGCACAGACAAGGCTCTTCTATTGGAAAGACACAAGTGGGAGAATTGTTTGATATTCTGATCCAAGTTGAAGCATTCTCTTTAGCTCTGGTCAAGCATGATGATAGAGTTGTGCAAAAAAAAAGGAAAGGGAGGGAGGGAGGGAAAAGCAGCAGCAGCAGCAGCTGTTGTGGAATCCTAATTTATCAACAGATTAAAAATGAGAGGAGAGGGAGAAACAATTTGAGAGAGCGGTTTTACAGGGTAGCACTCAACTAGAGTGAAGTTGGAGAGTTTTTGCATCTGTTGGGTCCTCGTTCCAATGGTCACGCTGTATAGGGACCATCTTTGTCCTGATTACCCCCTTCCCAAAATTTCGGACTGAATCAGCTGTCATCCTCAATTAAAAAACCTACTGATGCTGATTTGGTATGAAAGGCACTCTTTGGTTATCACCAAATCAAAGATACTTTGCAATATGGAAACAAATGGAATGCAGCATCTGCTATCAAGGTATGTGTTATCTTGCTGGTAACAAAAATGTGAAGTTCTCATTATTTTTTAAAATTTGGACAACTTCTGCTAACACAATTGAAAGCTGAGGTGACATTGTACATTTTTCTTCCCTACTTTCTCAAGATACCTTTTTGTGGTTCAGTAGGAACATGTACTCAAATGGACAGTAATGCAGTTACTTGACTTAACTGATCGTATACAATATATTTTAGTAATTTTTAACAGCTGATAAATCTTCTAAATTGAAACATGTCATGTTAAACCTAATATACAAATACTATAATCTGCTCAGCTAAAAGCATCAGCTTGCTACAAAGATAGAAGCTAAGACTTGAGAATGCAAAGAAGTATTAATCTGTTCACAAATAATTGTTTAATCTGCTTTACGCAGTCAAATGCATCTATATTTACAAATGCCCATCTGTGTAAGTGGAGGGGTGCATCTAAATGAATGCACACATACCCACACCCACACACAGAGTGATTTAAAATAAAAATACCAGCTAAACAGGTGAGGTATGTTTTGGTAAATCCACAAAAAGGAATTTTCTGAAATTTCTGTTGTTGCAGTTGCTTCACAGTGACAGGTTTGGTTGTTTGATAATTATGGATAAACACACTCACACCACCCCAAGCAGCTTAACACAGCTAACCATTGAGAGCACAGCGTGGGCATGATCCGGCCTTCCTTTTAAAAAAAGGCAAGCCTTGCAAAAGCCCAACGGTACTGTCTTTATGTTCAGCAAAGAAAAGTGGCCCTTTACGTTTGCTAATCAATCAGTTGAAATGCAACCCACCCCCAATTCTAGAGATGGAAAATGTGATTTTTAACATAGCATGAAGACAAATGTTTACCTTCCAGCTGGACCAGTCTGGAAAAGGAGAGCTTTCTTAGCAGTGTTTATTTTTATTTATTTTTTTAAAATCGATGGGTCGTTTTGCTGCCTTTCTCTCCAGCCCTCCATCTCCATGCAAAAGTAAAAGTCAACGCTCATTATGCTAATTACAATCAAGCCATCAGAAACCCAAGTCACTGGAAATCCCTGAAGATCCATTTTGTTTGGAGATGCTTGGCATTTAGCAGTGAGTCTCTCAAAAGGTCTTTTGCCTGGCAAATTAAAGCAACCCACTAAGGCCAATTCTGCTGAGATTTCCGTCACTTACTTAGCAATACCAATGCTGTCCAAACAGATTGGTATTCCTGTTCGAGCCCATCAGAATAAGACACGAAGCATTTCCTAACCAAAAAGAAGAATAAAAATGAGGAATGCAGGATACCGATGGTCTTTCAAAAGCTGTCAGAGAACCAGCCAGTTTTCACTGCAAGCAGCGCAAGACAGAGCTTCTCAACCTCCAAATGTGGGTTATATTTCCTACAGTATCAATAATTCTCTGCCTGATGCTTTCCAAACACCTTAGATTAGGTCAGCCTTGCCCAAAGAGGCATCTCTCATATGTATTGATTACATTTCCCATCATCCTTAATCATATCTGGAGGATGGCTTACTCTGTCTAAAGATATTGCAGCAATAGGGCAAGAATGAAGATTTTGAATCAAATATCCCTCTGGGAATAAAGCAGCATATAAATTGAAGGAGACAGATTTTGCATCGAGAAATGGGTAAAAATGGAATTAAAATAGCACAAAAGAACATATTCCAACTGAATGCTTGAAAAACAGCCATTCCTCCTGAAATTAGGAATTGACTCCGGATGATCTGTCAGGATGTTAATTTATAAGCTGAAAGGGCCAAAATGTTTACAGGGATGCACAAGGCAAGGCCACTGATAAATATTGCTATTGGTTAATAATACACGTAGTCCTTGACTTACAACCACAATAGGAACCAGAAAATTCATTAAGTGGTGCAATTGTTAAGTGAGCCATTATGTGACCACACACAATTTTACAACTTTTTTTGCCACAGTCGTTAAGTGAAATGTGACCACGATTTGAAATCTCCTGCCTGCTTCCCCAATGACCTTGCTAGTCGGAAGCCCGCTAGGGAGGTCACAAATGCAACTGTCCTAAGTGCAAACTGGTTGCCAAGTGCCTGAATCACCATCATGTGACCATGAGCATGCTGCAACAGTCCTAAGTGTGAGGACTGAGCGTAACTTTTTTCAGCTTGTCCTAACTCAGAACAGTCGCTAAATGAATGGTTGTTAAACAAATGAATGGTTGTTAAACAAAGACTTCCTGTACTATTTTATTTTGCAAGGTCAGATTAATTTGAAGATGAGAGGAACCAAAAGAGGCAACCATCTATGGTTGGGTAGTTTAGCCATTACAAAGTTGCAACAATGCATTTCATGAGCAAAACCAAGGGTAATAAAGAACTAAAATGCCACTGAAGGGTTACAAAGGGAATTCCTAGATTCTGAAGGAATCACATCACCCAAAGAAGCAGACCAACTGAATGAGTCTGGGAAGCCACGCCCTTGAGACAAGGAGATGTTCCCATCCACATTAGATGTTTGAATCTGTACGAACACCATTTCTTCACCCTACAGATTCCTGATAATTCAGATGATATTTCGACCACATCCCTATTTTAACTGTTATTTTCAATTTACCGAGGGCAACTTTAGAGCAATTTTACATTTTCCACTACAAGACGGGACCCTCAGTAGTAAGCTAATCTAAAACTATTGCTTTACCTGGCTTGCAGCTGACTTTCTTGATGTGTACATAATTCAGACTTTTCTTTATACCTGCTTTTTCCTCCACCCTTAAGGGAGAATCCTTGTGCTTTGATCTAGACTTTTTACTCATCCCCCTTGTCAGCTGCAGCCCATCAGCGAAGGGAATAAGAAATACCTTAGTTTCCCTGTTGTCCAAATAAGGCCAAACATCCTACTGGGAAGAAACAGGAACTGGAGGGCTTCCCCATCTCTTTTTCACACCCCTTTATTCTAAAAGGTAATCTAAAAGAAAATAATTATTCCTGATGCTAGCCTGGTGTATATAACATAACTATGCAACTTTTTGGAAAGGAAGAACCTTCTGCTTTCACCAAAACATTGAAAAGAAAAAGGACATTCAGGTGTGAACAGAGCCACTGTTAGCACAGAAGTACACAACGAGTTACATGATTTCTGAGCAGACATCCTTCCTTGAATTCCTGAAAGAAAGGTGGAATAGAAATCTAGTAATAAATACATTTCTTGTTTCCAATCCCTCCAAATCCTGCTGCTAAGCAATAATTCTTAGAGCTTTAATATGCTGTTAAATATAATAGCAATTTATTTTTCTTTTTGTCCTGAACCCATGTATGTCACTCAAAGGTCAAGCCCCTAAGAGGTTGTTCCTCCATCAGGACAGCTATATTAAAATCAGGCTGATACTCTAGAGATGGAAATACCCAGATACTGTCACCGAAGTCATCACAAGAGCCACCATGCAGCTTCATTCTTTCTATGGATGCAGTGACGGTCCTTCTTTGTAATTTGGTCAGATATCAAAGGGGAGAAGCAATTTATAGAAGGATACTCTCATGAATCCATGTCTCTGGCACAAATATTTAACCCATGACTACGTCTGTGAAGACTCTCACTCGTCCAGGGTAATTGCATCGCAACAAAGTTTAAAAAACAGGCATCTGGACTGGATT
>JANHZU010003588.1:436731-455780 GCA_032468055.1 Acrochordus granulatus
CAGGGTCTTGTGGTCACATGACTATGTTTTACTTATTTACTTCCAGTTTTCAGCAAAACTGCACCATAGCAAGCCATCAGTTCACTTAATATTGTTTGGTTAACAACCATGGATTTGCTGAATGACTGTTGTGATTCACTTAACAACCACCAAAAAGAACATAATTTTATTAATTTTATGACCATTACAACATACAATCGTAATGGACAAGTTCCATTATGGTTGTATGTTAAGGACTACCTGTATTATTATTTCCTACCCATTAAAGCAGCATCTTACTTTGATCTCTGGCTGGGATGCAAACTGAGACAGGCTGCTTTAATCTGCTGCTCATACAGTAATCAGCACTACAGCTTTAAATGAGTCTTGACACCTGGAGATGCTGTCCTGGAGCCAAGTTTCAAGAGAGGCAGATTGGCGTATGTCCAGAGTTGCTGCCTCTGCAAAGGACTCTCTTCAAACATGAAGGCACAATTTAACCACCCCCTCTCCTTGATTTTGCACATTTCCTTATTGGAAGGTATTTTTTAAATTTTTGCCTAACCAAAACTATGCTTTTGATTGTCTTCTTTTCCTGACACACAAGCCACAGTGATTTAATCCAGTATTTCAAACATTATCTTCAATTCTAACTTGCTTTGAAAATCTTTTTGTTCCAGGACTTCCTTCTTTTTCTGTAACTTTAGAGAACATATCACCAGTTTTAAGGAATTTCCTAAAGTTGTCTCAATTGGTTAAAAACTTAATCTCATGACTGGTCAGTAGCTATGTAGGAGTCTAGGGAGGGGGGTGAGAGTGATATCATTATGTAAATGACAAAATTGATGTAATTTTCATCAGATATATCACATGACTGACACAAATTACGATTGATGTCAGTTGTGCAATGACATGGTACATGTTATGTCATAATGGCTTTTATGGGATACCTATGATAGGCTGATGGACATATGGCTTAAAATCTTAGTGCCATATATGAATTCAACCATACTGTATTATATACGTTCATTATAACCCACCCGCTTATTTACTTAAAATAAGTAAAGCCACTCTTCTGCATTTCCATGGTAGCCACCATCTAACTAAGAGGCTCAGACTTAAACCTGCTTAGCTTCCAAATCCAGGCAAGAGTGGCCAGATATTGGTACCAGAGACATTGTTAAACAGTAAAAACACTGCCCCAGAAAGTCTCTCTGACTCTCTACATTAATATGTTTTGCAATTTGCTAAAGTAATACCTTCTTAGAAAGCTATTACTTTATGCAGACAGACTGATTGCAAGTGCCACATTCCTTCTAATATGTACTAAATCTATTCCCTTGGGAGATTCCTTTTTCTAAAGGAATTGCCTTTGAAGAGAAAATGCACATGGAGAAAATGCCATTTTTCCCCATCAGACACACTTCACTAGAACAAGAATGGTGCAATCTGAAACAATGCAATGAAATGCTTCAGTTATTTTTTCCATTTAAACAGAATAGTTTAGGAGTATAAAGGAATTCTGTGGAATAACTAAAAGGAAAAAAAATAGAGTCACAAACAGTAGGAGATTATCTGCTTATTGTGGTTGCAATTTATTATATTCTGAGACTAAAGATGAGCTACATTTTGGCAGGAATTCAAAGCACAGACCATATATGATATGTGATCCATACTTTATGGACACCACTGAGCCAATATGAATTATTCATTGGTTTGAGGTAGGGGAAATGGAGGAAGGGAAAGATGCAACCTCTTTTACAGCTGGCAGAATTGTTTTAAAATAAGAAGTGAACGGAGCACATTGCTCCTTAACAACTTGACCCTTTGCAGAATTATACATGCGTGGGATTACAGGCGCTGACACGCCCAACATCTCCTAAGATTAATGGGCTGCCACTGTACTTCCAGATTCATTATTTTCATCACGATTTTCCATTTTCCTTATTGACTCAACAATTAAAGGTTTTAAAATAAGCAGAACATGAAACACAGAAATCATCTGTTGTTAAAAAAGGACTATTTTTTTAAAGTCTCTTTTTTACAAACTGGTATCTGATACACTATATCCTACCAAACAACTGGAAACAGTTCCATTTTCCCCATTGTATGCAGGCAGGGGGAAAGTGCTAGGCAGAAAATCCTCTCTAATCTACAGCTTCTCCCTAATCAAATAGCTTGACTTGTGTGTTTTTTCTGATAAACTGGAATATTTTTATTCATCAATTAAGGAAATTTTCAGGGAAGAAAGTAGCCCAGGATGCTAATTTGAGAAAATGTAGTACGCACCAGACACTCTTGCTCATTCCTTTGGCTGACTACAACAGTTAGGAGGCATCTTCAAAATGCCTTCAAAAGAGAGCCAAGAAGCAAAAAACACATGTGCAAGTGAAGTACTGAATGAAAGCATGTCCAGTAAAGCCATCATCATCGGATGCACACGATGCAATGATAGTTTTCTTCTTCAAACGAAATGTCAGTCAAGATCACGAAAGAATCGCGCGTTTCAAATCCTGGGGAAGCCGCGCTGTTGTCCCACAGACTTCCTTGGGCTAATCTTTAGTCTCTTCTGCCCACAGCGACCCTTGCCTCGTGGTGCAGTAATCCACCCACCCACCGACCCAGCGTGCACGCACGATCCTAAACAGTGCCCCGACCCAGACCACATCCTAGCGCTCTCCAGCCACCTCTTCCGATCCGTTTCCCCTTCACAGCACTGCCTCGTATCACCTGAGCAGGTGGCCTCCGCCAGGATGCCCTGCCCACGCAGCCCACGGGGCCTCGTCTCGTCCCACGCAGCAGGACCTTCCACGCCGTCTGCGCGGAGAAGCCCTCGTCCGCGCCACAGGGCCTCAAGCGAAGACCCCACCCCGCGCTGAGCCCTGCTCCCCAAGGCCGGAACTTTCCGCCTGGTCTTTCCCACCAAGGGCCGAGACGGCCTCACTTCTGCCCCGCCTGAGAACAGCCTCGCCCGCCCAGTCCGACGCCCAGCGAGACAACTCCTCACCCAGAGACCGCCGCCTCCTCGGTCAGCGCCGCGCGAGAGGATTTTCAGGGAAGGGAGGCGCGGCCAGGCGCGGCCACACCCAACGCCGTCCGCTTAGCCCTGCCTTCGTCCTCCTCTTGTCGGATCCGCTCAGGATTTGGAGGTGGAGCAAGCGGGAACGTAAATCGGGGACGAGCCAATCTTAGTATCCTCGTGCCCGACGTGCCTTTGCTGCGCAAGGCGAGACCCGTTCCGCTCAGCTGTCGGCCAAGCCTTTTGCGGAAAGAGTAAGCGCCTACCCACCAAAACTGCGCGGCCAAGGGGGTTCCTCCCTTGCATTGCCTTTTTCCATTCCCAGCACTGATGACCCATCTGCGTCCTAAATTATTACACAAGGTGATCTGAAAAATGGGTTAAGAGGTGATAACAAAAGGCTATTCTTAACACTGTTCTAAATTATACTAGAGATATTCACATCATGAGATTTCATTTTAGTCTACAGCATTTAAGAAGTTGGGCAAAGTTTCTGCAAAACCCCGTGATCCGAGTGATGCTGTCACTGCCCTCTCTCGGTACCTGAAGGCTGAGGGTCTGTTTGGGGGTTAACAGGCTTTGATTGAACCCTGACAAGACCGAGTGGCTTTGGGTGCCTGGGACTTTAACATCCTTAACCCTGGATGGGGTAGCACTGCCCCAGACAGACCCAGTGCGCAATTTGGAGGTTCTTCTGAACTCATGACTCCTGCTCAGAGAGCAGGTGGTAGTCATGGTTAGGAGAGCCTTTGTGCAACTTTGGGTTGTGCTCCACTTGCACACTTTCCTGGACCAAGAGTTCCCATGCTCTGTTGCTCATGCCCTAGTCACCTCACACTTGGACTACTGCTGTGCACTCTCTATGGGGCTACTCTTGAAGAACATTTGGAAGCTACGGCTGGTGCAGAATGCACCTGTGCAGATAGTTCTTGGGCCCCTAAGGTGGCCCATGTTGCACTGCTGTTTTACGAGCTGCACTGGTTTCCAGTATTTGAAATGTTGTCCTTCCAGGTACAATTCAAGGTGTTGGTTTTGACTTTTAAAGCCTTTCATGGCATGGATCCAGGTTATTTGTGGAGCCATCTCCACCCCAATGGGAATGGCCCATCACACCCAGCCCAGCAGAAAAGGCATGCTGCAGACGCTGTCACTCAAGGGATTTTGGCTGACAGGTCTAGAAGTGCCTTTTCTGCTGTGGCTCCTGCTCTCTGGAACATCTTGCCCCCTGAAGTGAAGTCCTCACCCACCCTTTTGGCCTTCCAAAAGGCTCTGAAGATTTGGCTCTACCAGTTGGCTAAGAGAGGGATGTCATCATGGAGGTGGCTAATAGACTAAGTTACCTTACCTCCCCCACATGCATTTTGCTCCCCTCACCCTTTCTAGTTTAAATTTTAAAATTGTAATTTTTTAAAATTATTTTGTTATTACATTTTGTGGACTGTAAGCCACCAAGAGTTGCTTCCCTGAGATTGGAGGCCTACAATTTTATTAAACAAACCTGCTTCATAAATTGAAATAAACAAGCCTTGCTATTTTTTTCTTTCTACCAAGAGCATGCAACATTTCAAATACTGTCCAGCATCATTCACATTCCAAGCTTTTGCTAAAACAAATAACATGCACATTTGGAATTAGTGTAGCTGCATTGCTCATACATTAAAGTATTACAAATCTTGCTTGATTCTAATCCTTAGTTTGGATATCAGAAGATAGGGATTTGCCTAATATGATATTGGTTGCATTCAATATAGGCATTCATGTGACATGCTGTTTGGCTAATAATACTGTAAGTTTGCAGGGTTTTTTGTCAAGATAATTTGTATGAATCCAAATCTTTGATTAATTTGTGATTCAACATATTGTATGTACCAAAAATTAATTTAGTTATACATGTGTGAATACAGTATTGAGCCAGATTCAGACATTCATTCATTAAGCTTAGACTCTTTGCTTTAACTTAACTTTTAAGACGTCTCTCTAAAGTACAGTAATAGAATGGCATGTCAAAAAATTAATATCAGTTCTTTACATATTATCCTGCCAATAAGCTCCCCAATAGTAGTATTCACTTAGGCCACATCAGGGTGCATTCCTCCAGTCCTTGAGTTGGCAGCAAAGTATGCAGGCATTAACTGCAATGCTGATGTCATAGCCCTATTCACAAGTGAGGCATCTTGCAGTTCTGATAGTTTTTATCCGCTACCACCTAATCACCAACTACTAACTTTAACATAGGGTGGTCTTGGCAGCTGTGGGTGGGCACTTGAGATAAAAGCTTGGGCCACATTTCAAGTGGCTCAAATGACAGGCATGGATAAACTTCAAGTTGCAAAATGGCACTACCCCCCAAAACAATAGAAAACCTAGCCATACAAAATCCTTGTCAGCAGAAGACCAAATAACATGTAGTGCAAACAGTTGGCAGAACCTGACTTTTTCCCATTTAATCTTCTGTACAGAACTGGCAATGTTGTCAGATATCTAAAATCCTGTTTTTCAAACACAGGTCTAACATTTTCAAAAGAACACTAATCCAAGAAAATAAAGAGTTTATATAATGCCTGATGGATACTTTTTAACATCCTGCATCCAGGGTGCTTTTAGATGCATACAATCTCTCCTGCAATGCAAGCCAACACGGCTATGAAAGGCAGTATCGGGTGACCAGAGGGAAGCCGGTGTGAAGACATCTGTTATAAAGGGCCAGTGAAACTTCATTAACCAAATATTATAGCTTGTTTGGCAAGATTTTCATTGGGGAAAGACAGAAAACATTACAGGTTTTAAAACTGGAATCTTGTAAGATGAATCAAAGGTTTCTCTACAGTGGGCACCTTGAAACAGGTGAAGATAAAAATAGTTAGCAAAGCATCTTGATGCCATACTTAGTAGAATGTGAGGATGAACCCTATTCCATTATTTAATGTTTAACTTGTGAATTATATGAATTATTTATATCTAAATGATTAGATCACAACCACAGACATTTTAGAAGCACCCTTCAAGTATTCCATATGATAATGTCCAAAAATTCTATAACTTTTTAAATTTATATTGACTATTACTCTAACCAAATGAAGCCAAAAGAAATTCCACAAAATCTATATTATCTTGGAATAAAAAACTAAATACAATTCTAGCAAAAGAGTGTACTATGCAAATACTTGGACAAAGTAAAATACTTCATTTTTTTTGTACTATATTGGAGTACCAGGTGCTCTTTGCTCTTTCCAGATTATCAAAGAGACATCCTGGAAAGCAAGAAAATGAAATGTTAGAGATACTGTAGCTATTTTCAGATTCCAGGACAATTCCACCACAAAGCAGACTTTTTAAAAATAAAGCATAAAATATGAAATATTGTTTCCATTAAATGTGCCATTAGGAATCTAATTGTTCACTGTCAGTAAACATTATAATAGACACTCCAGCAGATTTTATTATAAAGTATGACTTTATCATTCAATTGTTTCTCTGAAGTATTGCTATGGGGGGTTGTCCACCCCTTTGTTTGATTTGAAACATTAAATGAAACTATGCATTAAAAACAGACCTTCAAATTTACATTATCCATGGTTATCAAAACAGCTTTATTCCAGAAATGTAAATCATTTGGGTGGACAGAATCATTAATTTAAAATAATATTTTTTGTGTTTTGGTTGAACAGTTATGTCTGAAGTCAGATGCCTGTAGTGCACTCTGCAGCACAATAATGCTTTATGCAAGTCCAGCCTGAAGAAAGAAGAGCACTCTACAAAGGAGCAATGAATGTATTCAATATGTATCTTTTACCTTTGCAATAATCCATGAGCCCTCAAGTATAAACATTACTTTGTGCAAACTAATCCAGTTGGAAATAATCCATGCCTTCTAAAAAGTTCAGGCATTTCCATTCCATTTGTTCTGAGACATGCAGTAATGACTCCCATTTTGACACGCCAGCTTCATTTACGAGAGGCTTCGCTGCAGATCTTCCACTTCCAACTGCCACATACTGCTGTGCAGGGGATTGCCCGAAAGATCTGTCACCTTCACAGCGTGAAGGACAGGTTCTGGGACGCAACCCTGCACCAAGCCCATCACCATCACGTAATTCCCAGGGTTGAGGCAAGGTTTTCCCTTAGGGACTCTCTCCGCGCCGGAAACCACGAAAGAGCCACTCTCGTCCAGCAGCCGCACAATCGAACCGTCCTGCTCTACAGCCAACACTTTGCCCTGCATCCATACCAGAGACACCGCTAACGCCGGACATCCGTACTCTTCCCGGTCCAACAACCACGAGCCGCCAGGGCCCTGACGGCTCCGCCTCAGCTGCGCAGCTAGGACCTTCACCGGTGGCGACTGCAGGCAAGCCTTCTCCCCCATTGCGGCAACCCTTTTCCCGCCAATTTTCGCTGCACGCAGAGGTTGACGGTTCTGAGGAGCCGTTCGACTGTTGTTGTAATATCGCGAGAGTTGAGCTGGAGATCTGTTCCCTGAACATGGTAAAAAAAAGAATTAGAATCACATAAAATTATTTTCTTCCTAAGTAGGCCAAAAACAGATTTTGCTTGTTTTAACCGTGAGTCAGAACCTTCCCTAACTCTATGTTCGCTTTCCGGAATCTCAGTCTTCATCCTCTACGCTGTATCTGGCAGCGTTTCCTAACCAGGTACGTGGACTTCAGTTGCCGGTGGAATTCTGGGACTTGAAGTCCACACACCTGGGAAAGGCCAAGGTTGAGCAACACCGCCACGACTTTGTCTCTGAAGGCAATGTTGAGAAATGGTTCTGTCCCGATTTTCACCCAGCTCCCCTACACCCTTTCCCGCAGTTGGTATCATCCGAGAAAAAGTCAGGGCGGGGCAGACAGGAAGGAAGACCGCAGAATGTTGATAGCGTCGCCTAGCAACGGAAGAGAATATGGAGCCGAGTGCAGGGTGAGCAATGAAAGAAGAAAGCCCCTTTTAAGAGGGTGGGAATAAAAGGGCTTAAACTGGAGGGAAGGGGTTCCTCTGGAAAAGTGGAGAAAATGATATGGTTATCCACTCGGGAATGGCATTAACTCAAGAGTGTTAATGAAGCTGACCGGAAGAAGCAGCTGTCATTCTGAAATAAAGATTTCAGATCTCAGGGTGTAAAAAAAAATCTGGCAAGTATGCAGTTGTGTGAGCACATTTTTACGTGCATTTTTAAACCTCCAGCTAGACAGATTGCTGCGAACAAGGCTTGTTATATATAGGAAGTCTGAAATGTAGGGGAGTGGGGACTAATACAATATTCACTATTTTGGAAAGAAGGAGCAAAAAAAGAGAGTTTTATTAAACTGAATAATATAGAGGAAAACACTAGACAACATAATACATAAGATTACAATGCATAACTGTCAACTTTCATGCTCTGATTCAAGATGAAAAAATGTCCAGCATGACAGACTATTTTTTCTCCCACCTCAAATGTGTCTTGGTTAAGAAAGGACTATGAGCATGTCAGCCTTTGACAGAAATGTAGGTGTCCTCATTTATGTTTTAATAAAATTATTTTAATAATTTATCCTGGTAAATTAGCACCCCAGTTTTCTTCCCAAGCTTTATCCCTATTTTAATTTGTTCTGTTTCTTCTATTATTTAAACAAAACTTTTATCCTGTTCCCTATAAATACCAAAACATTCACTCTTCTTGCTACATGCTTCATTCTCTCTTCTCAGATCTCAGGGAGTTATAGTGTTTTATTCAATAACTTTATTACTATTCCCATTTTCCATTCCCTTTTTTCTCACCTGTGTCTTTGGATCTAGTGTCCTTTTCCTTCAGTTTGTTGTAATCAACCAACTTTCATTTAGGTTTGTCACTTATACGAGTAACTTCATTGCACTAATTATGCTTGTTATATTAATTTTATGTTTGGCATATTGGCATTTACATGGTTTCTCTTTTCTATGTTAGTGATTAAATATATGCTTGTATTGATATTAAATAATTTATTTTCTTTACATTTAAATGAAATGCTGAATCGGAGAGTAGACAAATTCCAGAAGAAGAAAATAAAGAAGATAACAAAGAAGATGCAAAAGATAAAGGGGTAATGTTATCAGTGTAAAAAATTTTGAGAGAATAAAAATCATACACAGATTGAACAAGATCTTTTAATTACATATAGTACATCTTTAAATTGCATACATTTAATTTGGGGACAAGAAAGCAAAATATATGGGTATGGTGAATTGAGGAAACCAGGGTGGGCTACTTGCCATATCCTTCTAAGAATCAACCTCACTTTGGTCTGGATGGAATGCTGCCCTTGCTGTTATTCTCAGAAAACAAAAGAAAAGGATATATAGTGAATATTTATATCTACTCCGTTTAATGCATCTCCCTACAATTTTCTTTCCTTGCAAACTTTCCTTGCTTCCGTTACCTTATATACTGGGTTTTTAGAAGTTTAAACGATAATTTCAAGTTCACAGCAACCAGTAAATACTCTGATTTTATTCTAACATATCAATATTTTCCTAAATGTTTTATTTCCAACAGAATCTTTTCCCTATTTAATACTTTTTTTCTCATTTTTTTTAGATTAAGTTAGGACATTGGTGAAGTGTAGTTTTCAGTTGTGGAAAATGGCCATAGTTCAGCAACATATGGCCATAATGGCCATAGTTCAGCAACATATGGTGGTTTACAGGATCTGCTTCCCATTTTTTAACTGAGTGATAATATACCATCAATGTCAGCTCTTAGTGACCAAATAAATAAACTTTCACCAGGATGTTCTGTCCTCCTATATGGCTCTTCAGCTTTTCCATCTTTGCACTCATCACCACTATAATCAAGTTCATCTACCTTGCTGTTGGTTGTGCTCTTTTCTTCCACTGTTCCTGGCATTATATACTTCTGAATGGAACTACTAGTTCTGTATATAATATGAGAGTTTAAACTGGGTCATTTTTGCCTCAAATCAGAACTTGATTAGTTTATTCTATGATTCATTTGCATTTCTTAGCTATCTATATTGTATTGTCAAGATTTGCATTTCTTAGCTAGCTATATTGTATTGTCAAGAATCTTCTCCTCAACTTTATTTTTACTCTGGCTTTCTCAATTAGCCATTGCAGAACTTATCACACTGTTTAAACTGGCTGTGTATAACCTTGCTATGTCTTCTCATCCTGCCCTCACCCCCTTTTTAAAAATGTACATATATCCTGACCATTCCTTTTCATGTTTAGATGGATTGAGAAATACTTCCGGATAGAAGTGAAACGTCTCCAATAACTTCTTGTAATTAAAAATCAGTTGCATTTTAATAAACTTTGTAAAATTTTTGCAATTTTTACTACAGATCATGATCTGGATTAATGAGAATATTCATAGGAACTGTAAATCAGTCTTTGCAGCTTTGAATGTTCTTTTCCTGCTTAGCAGTATCAGCAACTATACATTCCAAAAGCTTTAATCTAGCTACATTATGAACACCATTAGTACTCTGAAAGATCCTTAGCTCTTCCTAATATTGAATGCCATCCAACCTACTGAGGGGCCCATCATCTAGCATTATGTTGTCAGTTTTCTTGAAAAAATTCATCCATGGAAAAATACTTTTCCCATGTACTGTAGTATGAAACTACTGTACACGTTTTCCATTGTTCCTACAATGATAATCCATTGTATCTTCTTACATTTATTTATTTATTTTACACATTTCTATGCTGCCAGTTTCCGAAGACTCCTGGCAGCTTACATAGATTAGTACTTATACAATTTTTGTGTAACTAACCCCCCTCCCCCCGCTGGCTGGTGATGTTGCATCCGGGCATCTCTGCAGTTCCTGCTCCGACCCCGGCAGGAGGGTCGTCAGCTTCCGACTTGCCGCTCGACTCTCGTCGCTCGACTTGCCCCGTTCCCACCGTAACCAGCCAGCTCCCACTGAAGTGGCTCCCAATTTATCTACTCGCCAGTTGTTACGTGCTTTCAAACTGCTGGGTGGGCAGAAGCTGAGGCAAGTGACGGGCGCTCACCCCGTCATGCAGAGCTGTGGACCAAACCTGCCAGCGTGCTGGCCATTTCTGGTCGGCATAACTGGCGGCACTAATCCGCTGCGCCACCGCACCTCTATATGGCTGGTGCTCAGTATAGGTCCCTGCTTGCTTTAGTAGGCAGCTGGAATAACCTTCATACCATGAGTTATTCTGCTGGGAATATATACTATTGGCATTCACTTCCAGCATTCTTTGCTCTTTCCTCTCAGGAACATTGCTCTGCCAGAAATGGCTGGCACTCTGGCAGGTTCGATCCGCAAGCTCCACATGACGGGGTGAGTGCCCGTCACTTGCCTCAGTTCCTGCCTACCCAGCAGTTCAAAAGCATGTGAAAATGCAAGTAGATTAATGGGAACCTCCTTCGGAGGGAAAAATTGCTGGTCAGCAAATCGATGGAGGAGCGACTCGGTGCGACGGAACACTGAAGGCGGTATGAAAAACTTGCCCATCCTGGGTATGGAGCAGGAGTCTTGGAGGATGCCCCGGAAATGAACATCACTGGCCAGCTAAGGGGGGCGGGGTAAAATAAAGAAAAATGTATAATCACTAACCTATGTAAGCTGCCAAGAGTCTTTGGAAATTGGCGGCATAGAAATATGATTAGTAAATAAATAAATATCCTAAAATTGATACTGTTTTTCTAAGAATACCTTCAGTTTCTCTTCTACAGGGTGCATGGTGGTGCGAGTGGTTAAGATACTGGGCTTGTCAGCCGAAAGGTCAGCAGCTCAATTTTGAGACACCAGAGCCTCCACGTAATAGGGTGAGCTCTTGCTGCCAGCTCCTGCCAACCAAGCAGTTCAAAACATGTAAAAATACAAATAGATAAATAGATACTCCCTAAATTGGCAGGAAGATAACATATTCCATGCACATTGATGTATAGTCATACTGGCCACATGACCATGGATGCGTCTTTGGACAAACACTTCAGCTACGAAATGGAGATGAACACCATCCCCTAGAATCAGATGCAAGGCAGGGGAAACTGTTTTTTTTTCAGTTTCTCCATCTATTCTAAAATCTGAAAATCCAGACTGCTATCCACAAACATGTCATTGATCCCTCCTTGTTTGCATATTTGTTGCCTCTCTTCTTCTCCCATTAAAAAAAAGACATTAATGAGGTATAGAAAGCTAACTTTCGATGCTTGTGAATTTGTTTATAAACCTGCCTCTGCATAGGTACAGTTTCATTATCACTTCATTAATTCTTCATTTCTGTTTCCATTTCCTATTCTATTCTGGGACATCAATATTTGCTTTGAATAGAAGTTACAGTAGTAATAAAATTGATCAATTGAGGTAACATGAATAGTTACTGAGGACAGATTGCACATCACTGCTAACTTAACAATGAAGATGGACTCCATTTCTGACCATTTTCTTCACATGCTGCATAGTCAATTCTGCTGATCATTAAAATATTTTTTTTCACACAGCAGCACATGGGTCTAAGAGTGTTGCCCTTTTATAGTTGTATAAGCAAAGATTTAAAGCCCTGTTAGAAGTCTTAGTCTTAGATGATTCTGTAATAGGCTTTTTTAGTTGAGAAATTTCACAGACAAGTACTTTTTGAGTCCCAGTGTAAACCTGGATATTTTACCATGATACTGAAAACATTGAATAAGCCAAGGCCTAAGTGTTTTGTTTTTATCTTTTCCTTACTTTTGTGGCCCTCACAGGAACCATCTGAAGGAACAACGTCAGTAAAAGAGGAAGGGGAGAAGGATGAAAGCAAGCAAGAACCTGAAGTAGTTTATGAGACAAATTGCCGCTGGGAAGGTTGTTCACGAGAGTTTGACATGCAGGAGCAACTAGTACATGTAAGTTAATGGCATTCAAGAGCTGGCTTTGAAATCTATCTGACCTTTTCTGAAGGGTCAGGCTCTCTGACCCTTTGCTGAGTCAAGTTTCTTTACAAACGGCATTGCTGACTAGAGGCAGCTTTTAGGTTTCTGTGAATAAAGCGAAACTCCAAGCTGTACTGTTTGACCTGTTCAGTCAGCTAAGGCTTAGTGTAAAATTCAATAAAGTCTTCAATAGAGAATGTAATGGTTCTGATTCTGCAAGCCATAAAAAGTATTTTGAATCAGAGATTTTGATAGTTATTGAGTAAGAATAAGCTGGACATGAGTTATTATTAACTTTGTTGCCAAGTTTGATGCTCCAATCTCTTCAAACTGCTCTGCAACAATAAAAACAAGAGATGGAGATTTTTTCTTTCTTTACAAGTCTATAGGATTTTAGGTGCATTTAATACATTAGCTTTCTATTATTTGAACAAAGAGAAGTAGAAGTAGATTATTTAGAAAAAAATACCTTGTGCTTTCCATTTCCTTAAAATGAAAGGAATTTTACCTGGGATGAAAATACAGCATGTTACCTTGAAGTGGTTCTTTAAAATTGTAATCACCTGTAATAGTTATGAATGATTGTCTCAATATTTGTAAAAGTTGACATGCCTGACTGAAAAATTACAATGCGTTGGTTTGTACCCAGTACATTCCCATTCAAGCCCTATACTCAAATCAGAACAAATAGACATGCCACTCAGTTTAGCTAACAAATACTATAGCTTGATATTTGTTTATTAAACATCAGTAAATAATTTATTAACTGGTAAAATAGGGCTAAATCATGAAAAAGCTGGAAAAGTCATGAAAAACTTGGAAGAAATGAAATGAATCACAGACAAGAAATAAAAAGAGCAAAGGATTTAATATCAACAATCAAAATTGATCAATTATCAAAATCTATGCAGATGCAGAGAAATTTCCATGGGTAATTTGCATAAGCAATCTCAAACTTAATAGTCTTTGTTTTTAGTTTCCAGTTTTACTCCTTTTATATATATAAAAGGTAGTAGGATAGGAATGGAAAGCGAGTCCTCCTTTGTTCTCAACAATGAGGGAAACGATAGATGGAAGTAATGAATGTAACATTCATCTTCTCATCAGCTCACACAAATAATGGTTTGTATCATCATGCATTTTTCATTCACAGTGCTTCTCTCACCCTCAGGAATAGGTTCCTAGATGGCATCAGTTACATAGTACAATTACTTATCCATTTCCTTCCACGTCCTTCTTGCACTACCATTTAAAACATGTATGGTTCATACTGGGTTTGGACTTCTTTGTATTTGCAATTTTTATATATACAGTGTTGTTCTTGTGATCGGAATTGTTTGTTTTTAATTCTAGCACTAGTTTGTGAACTAATTTGTAGAGCTACACAAATTTTCTGCATGCTTGTTCTACAGCGGTACAGGTAATTCTCAGTTATTGTCCATACATTCAGCAACCATTCAAAGCTACAGCAGGGCTGGAAAAATGGACATATGACCAGTCATCATCAAGCCATTGCACCACTGCAGTCATGAGATCACAATCTGAGTGCTTATGTGCCCAGATTATGATTATGACATTGCAGGAAGCCCCCTTCATGTGATCACCATTTACAACCTTTCTGCCAACTTCCACAGGGAAAGTCAATAAGGAAGCCAGCTGGGAAGTTTGCAAATCAATCAAACAAGTTGCTCCTGATTTTTCATTCATCCACAGCACACACATACAGTCCATGTGAAGCTTCCAAAGGCCCTCCCTAGTCTTTCACATCTACATATGACCTTCACCAGCTCTTGAAGAATCTTTCCAATGTCCCACAACTTGTGTGCAGCTTGTGGTGGCTCTCAGCTTGTGGTCCTGTGACCCATGCAAAGGCTGTTTTGGCCATTCTCAATCTCCCATGTCTCATGTGCAATCTGCACCAACTCCCCCAGTCTCTTCAGCCTTCCACATTCGCCCACAACATCCCCTTGCTTCTTACTTGGGTCTCCTCCCTCTTCCCACTTAATAACCCATTCATTTTGGGATTACAATAGCAATCAGACTACCTAATCTTGCCATTGCTAAGCGATGCAGTCATGTAATATCGCATTTTATAACCACAACACTTAGCAATAGCAGTCTCAGTCCTAATTGCTATCATAACAGTTGATATCTGTTTTCATTTTTTGCAGATGAGAGGGCTATGATGCTTTGTTTCTTACTGGGTGATAGATGTACCTCTATATAAGAACACGTATGTTGTAGTTGATTTCCTAACAGATTCATCTCCAACCCAATTTGAATCTGTATATCTAGTACTGTATGTTTTGCATTATTAGTTAGAAGCAATCTTAAATTAAATTTTAAGTATCTTGTTAACTGCTGTCCAGTCTTTGTGTTGGCTCATTGATCTTTCTACTTAGTAGTCCAGGTGCAATGATTATATCATAATTGTAGTGTAGCTTTCCCGCAGCAGGGCTGTATTTTTCATTATTTGACAACTTCATTATTTGATTTGATTTTCTCATTTGTTTAGGTATCTAACTTTAATTGGTACAGTTCATTCCTTAGATTATCTTTTGGTTTTGATTAAGCAGGTACATTTCACTCTTGTCCTCTTGTATTTATGAGATAGTGGCAAATGCCCATTATTTTAATTATAATTCATAATTGGACATTATGATTTTTTTAATTGTTCAGCTGTCTCTTTTGTTCTTGACACAAAAAAATTACATCATTGACATAACAAAGAATGCACATGTGCCTTTCATTTTAACTCTTCTTAAAATTTGCATTTCCCTTTTCAAAGCCCATGGTAAATTTTCAAAATTTGCTCTGACCACCTGTTTTAGATCATGTATGCATTTTTACATATACATATGTATATATGAAATAATAAGCAGATATTTGCGTGTGTCTGTGTGTATGTATCACATATTAATAGCTATGAAAGTCAGTATGACTAACATTGAAAAGCATCATGATTTACACTAAGTCAGTTACTAAAACACTAGATAGCTACATGAGCTATATATTACTCCACTGCAGTAATTTTCAAACCCTGTCCTATTGGTTTCAAAAAAAAAAATTTGTATACAGCAGAATACTGTCAGTTTAAAAGTTAAAGGTTTTTCTTCCAGACATGACCAGCCATATGATGTGGTGCTCATCTCCATTTCTACCTGAAGAGCCGACGTTTGTCTGAAGATGCTTCCATGGTCATGTCGTCAGCATGACTAGTTGCCAAAGGTGCATGGATGCTGTTACCTTTCTTGCTGAAGTAGGTGGTACCTATTTATCAGCTTGCATTTGTATGCTTTTGAATAGGTTGACTAGGTTTGGTTGGCAAGGAACTGAAGCAAACAACAGGAGCTCACCTTGCTCATGGCAGCACTGGGTCTTAAACTCGGGCTGCCAACTTTCCAGCCATTAGGCTGAGTGTCTCATCCGCTTGTGCCACTGCATCTCTAATACAGTATATTAATAATGCACATATTATTGACAGTAAAATTAATATTAATATAATAATAATATCAGAGAGACTAACAAGCACCATTTAAAATGGAACATTCAGTCTTAAATACTCTCTTGAACCTTCTCTACATGGTGTTTTGATAATGACTCAATATATCAGTTTGCTGCAATTTGGGATCTTTTTAGAAAATGCTGGCAAATTCTAGAAAGAACATTTACAAAGATACATCATTAAATGAAATTTGCCACCAATGATTGTCTTGCCAACAACATAAACATCAAGTGTATATTCCTGCCAGGATACTTGAATAAAATTTCAGGTAATTTGTAACAGATTAATTTTCCAACTTCAGTCCCTGCAATCTTCAAGCAGCAGAACTGCCATATGTTTAGTTTTATAGCATAATCTAACAGTGGAAGATTATGGGATTTGAATTCAAGGCAAAATAAGGACACCAAATTAAGAGCTAATTTTGGTATTTAAGTCAAATACATTCATTTAGCATTCATCTCTTTAGACAAGAAAACATAGTAATTTATTCATTGTTTTCAGAGGACTCAATGTTCCTTTAACATTATTTAAAATGTAAACAGAAGTTATTAGTTTATACTGAACTTAGTATAAAGTTAAGTCTTAGCAGTTAAGTCGCTGGGTTTGTCAGCCAACAGGTTGACAGTTCAAGACCCAAGTACCACGTAACAGGGTGAACTCCCGTTATTTGCTCCAGCTCCTGCCAACCTAGCAGTTTGAAAGTATGTTAAAATGCAAGTAGATAGATGACACCTTCAGTGGGAAGTTAACAGTTTTTCGTGTGCCTTGGTGTATAATTATGCCAGCCACATGACTATGGAAGCTTTGAGCATCGCTGGCTCCCTCAGCTGTGAATTGGAGATGAGCACTGCCCCTCGAGTTAGACATGACTGTTAGGGGAAATGTTACCTTTAACATTTACTACAACTCCTTACTAATGAAAAACATAAACAGGCATACAAGTACCTGAATTATTTATCAACATAAAATTAAGTAAAAGGATACTTAATTTTGAACGGTGTATACCATTCAGAACTCAGTACAGTTAAAATGTTTAGAATAGATACTCTAAGAAGCACTGCATTAAACAAGTTCAGACGGTCTGCTTATTTATAGCACCTGTCCATCTTTTCTTGCTACCACCCCCCCTCCACTGCCAGGAGCCTCCCTCTCCTTTACAGCTAATAGAAAGATTCATGATTCTTCATGGTTGTCTAACTGGTGTCTGACATCACTGACTCCTCTTGCTAAAGCAACTCACTATCTATAATTGATATCCTTCAAAGGAATGGGGTGCTGACTAGAATTGACGGCTTTGCTGAAAGCTCTTAAATCCTGACAAGTTCTGCCCTTGTTCTGGTTCAGTCACTGAGCTACACTGCTGAATTCCTAGGTTATTTGAACTTTGAGCAAAAGGGAAGCATATGTTTCACATTAACAAATCATAAAGTTGGAGAGTAGAATTGTGACCTGGACTGCTGGATTTCCTGCCAACCTCATTTACAAAACTTGATGCTTCTAAAAAGATTACCTACTTGTACTACCATTGAAATTTCTTTTCTTTTCCTCCCTCCCTCCTTTCCAAGAGAACAACAAAAAGGGTAAATTGCTTAAATTCAATATACTGATGTTTTTTTATCATTCTACTCTTTAATTAATTTCTTTGCCCACAAAATATTATAATTCTTGTAGTTATTTTAAAGATGTGATAAATTTACTCTTTAGCTAATAAGATATTCCACATTCCATTCCTTCACTTATGTCTTGAATTTGTTGAATCTCGTTTTTTATCTATTAAATTACATGGAAGACAAAAAATAGAGAAAGGGAATTTAGACATAAATATGAATGAACGTAAAGGCAACTTAGTGCAGAAAATAAAATAAAATTATTGTTTAGTATGAATAAAATGGCAGTCAGAAAAGTGATTTTCCCCCTTTGTTGCAAGTACAGCATTTAATTTAAAACTAAACTTGAAAATCTATTATTCAGTGAGAATATATGTGTTTTTCTTCATTCTTTTCATATTTATCATGTCACAACATTTCCTTTTTTGTGAGCGTTTGATTGCATCATATTTAAGATCAAAGAAGTAATAACATGGTTAAAGAACTAATTTTATTTTTGTGAGATTTCAACAGAGAAATCAGATGGCGCAAATTCTAATTTGTTGCACAAAACAATTCTATATTGGACCCATTTGTCGCCACATTAGATACGTCACTGAACATCTAGTTGAGGCTAGATTTTTGTACTATATCCATATCACCTGTTCATATAATTTGCTATATTTATTTATTTATTACACATATTTCTATGCCTACACATATCTATATTTAATAGATTTAGAGGCTAAATTAGTACCGCCTTGTTTTTTTCTCCATTATGTTAGAATTAGTATCTTAATTTAAATAAATCTGCCTTACTAATTAGGGGTATAATGTAGTTGATTCAATTAGATTAAGTTAATCAATTAAAAATTATATCAATTTTGATTATGTAATTTATTATTTATTTATTTATTGAATTTATATGCCACCGAAATCCAAAGACTCTCGGCAGCTAACAACAATAAAAAACAACAACAATATATTAAAACAATAAAAATACCCCCCCCATTAAAACAAAATAAAAAACCCGGCAGACTAGCAAGGTAGGCAAAAGATTTAGAATATAAAAAGGGGGGTGAGGATGGC
>JANHZU010003588.1:455880-467751 GCA_032468055.1 Acrochordus granulatus
AAAACTTCAAAGCCATTCATAATAAAACATCAGCTTCAACAGTTTCTTATTTATTTATTTATTACACATATTTCTATGCCGCCAATTTCTGAAGAATCTTGGTGGCTTCCATAGATTAGAGATTTTATAGTACTGTGAACTAACCCCCACCCCTGCTGGCCGGGCGATGCTGCATCCGGGCATCTCCGCAGTTTCTGCTCCACCCCTGGCAGGAGGGTGGGCCACCTTCGCCTCGCCGCTCGCTGGCTCACCTGGCAGGAGGGTGGGCCGCCTTCGCCTCGCTTTTTAATTCTTAATGTAATGATAAATTCTTAATGTTTTGTTCAAGTTTGGTATTTCAATTACCATTGTAGTTTCTTACATCTGTACTGTGTGGAAGCAAGAGACTAATCCTCCGCTGTCATAAAATTGAATATGTTTGTGTGTGTGTTATGAGTGAAACAGTGGGATGGTTTTGCATATAAATTAATTTGATGCAGGGGGAATCATATTGTAAGTACTGTATATTCTCAAAGATTAATACAAACTTTGGTCTGCATTATTTCAGTACAGTGGTACCTCACAAGATGAGAAAGTCGCAGGACAAGCAAAAAATTTTAATCAAATTTCTTCCACTAGACAAGCCGCGACTCACGAGATGGGAAAACTTCATGCCATACCTTGCACGTCATCAGTCAGCGCGCTCTGTATTTCCCGTTCAAGCAGCAACTCCGCGCAAGAGTTCTGCTGATGCAGCAAGCGTGCACGCACGTTCTGCCGACTCTACCTCGTGCTTTACTCCATGTTGCAGACAGCAACCCTGCACGAGAGTTCTGCTGATGCAGCAAGTGCACACGTGTGTTCTACCAACTCTGCCACGTGCAGTTTACTCCATTCCCATACGGGCGGCAGCCTACGCTGCCACATGGCGGCAGGTCGATGTTCCTGATTGCAATGAACACTGCACGATGAGCTCACGTGGGAAGTCTCACCACAGAGCTCTCCTCTCTCACTGCATAAACAGCTTAAATTAAGTGAAAGGCATTCAAGAGAGAGAACTCCGGAGACTTCAGACTCCCGATTCAATCTCCAGGAAGTCCTCTTCCCCTCCCCTCCTCTCCTCTCCTCCGCGCTGGGATATTCTCAAAGCGTGCGCTCACACACACACAAAGCAGAAATTGTCCTTGTCCTTGCCCCAAGAAAAGCAGAAATCCACCCTCGTCACTTCTCCCCTCATAGTACGGAGGCCAGAAGCACTTCCAAACTGCCCACGATGCCCAGAAAAGCTGAGGGAAAAAGCCCTTTTAAAGTGATGGCAGCAGATCCTCCAAGCCAGCAAGTAGCAGTCGAGGCCAGAACCTGCCTTGAAGCAGATCTGTACGTGCTGGTTAGTTTGCTCTATTTCTGCTTTATATTGTGTGTTAGCCATAGTTACTTGTTTCAGATGTTAGGGACAATCATTTCTACATTAAATTCCATTGAAAATTATTTTTTGTGACTATTTTTGGGGGCATGGAACCGATCATCCGATTTTCTATTGTTTTCAATGGGAAACTTCGTTTCGCTTTACGAGCATTTCGCACTAAGAGCGTTCTTCCGGAATGGATTAGTCTCGTCTTGTGAGGCATCACTGTATTTTCAAGAAGAAAAATAGTCAAGATTTTTCGAAAGAAAAACAGGAAAAACATTGAGAGGTGTAAAAGACTACTAAGGTGTCCTTTATTGTTTTTTTTCCCCAAGAAGAGGTAGGAAAACTGTGTTAGCATTGAAGAGAATTGTTTGAGAAATGAACAAATAGCCAAAAAAGTGAAATAAAAGTGACACTAGTTAACAAGCTTTAGCAAATGAATGAAAGAAAATCTCAAAAAATGGATTAAATGAAAGAGTCAGTCATTCCCAATTTACTGGCGGATGTCCATTAATTCAGTTTGTAAGAACTTGGAAAAAAAAATCAGTTTTCCAAGTGAAATAGCCTAGAAAGATAGTCAAGCAAGAATGACTCAAACAAATGACCACCAGTGTCAACTCTTCAAAGTAGGCAAACCCAGGAAACAGGTGGCATTGGGAGTCTTGGAATGCACTTTAATGAGGTTTAGGTTATTACAACAGAATAAAAAGCCTGTCGAGCCCCTTTCAATTTCAGCTTACACCTAAGCCAGTCAAGGTGGAGAACTCTCTCAAGCTTTCTGTTTTCCCAGGAGTTAGATATTTTTTCTGTAATGGTACAGCATTCTCCACCCACTTTCTTGAGTCAAACTCACATTCCTGTGAGCAGGTTTGGTGAAAAATGTGCTCAGAGATAAATATACTTCATTTAAGAAGATGAAAGACTGAGGTATCAATTAACCAGAACCACTCCCCTCCTTTGTGTTCAGATGTAAGCTACACCTCTAAAAAAAGGAAAAGGAGCATTAGAAACAGACTATTTTGTTTAATGAGCAGAATTATTTATTTCCATTAATCTGGTTTGCAGAGAATAGAAGTAGAAATAAAGGAAGATTTGATTTTTTCTCCTAGAAAAATATTACAAATGCATGTAGTAATGTATATCCATTCGAGTATGTCATGATTTTAATTTCATATCTTAAATTTTATAATCTTGATTAAGTTTAGAATGAGGATGGACTTGGGAGAGACAAATGTGGTAACTTGTGAGGTGGCCTTCTACTACTTTAAAGGTTGCTTTTGCAACTTTTCACATCTTAGTATGTCATGATTAGATTATAAGTGTGCTGCTTTGCCAGTCAACTTGCATGTATATGGGTGAGCGCCCATCACTTGCCTCAGCTCCTGCGTACCCAGCAGTTTGAAAGCATGTGAAAATGCAAGTAGATTAATGGGGACCTCCTTCGGACGGAAAAATTGCTGGTCGGCAAATCGACGGAGGAGCGACGGCGCGATGGAACACCGAAGTCGGTGCGAAAAACTCACCTGTCGCAGGGGCGGAGCAGGAGTCTCAGAGGACGCCCCGGAAATGAACATCGCCGGCCAGCTGAGGGGGGGGTAAAACAAAGAAAAATGTATAATCACTAACCTATGTAAGCTGCCAAGAGTCTTTGGAAATTGGCGGCATAGAAATATGATTAATAAATAAATAATGAGGCAACGTGATAGGACTTGAAGGGATTCCAATTTTTGATGAAGGAAAATAAAATTGTGCTACAGCAGAACAAAATTTCAATTTGTTTCATTTATTGTAGCCAGAAGACAAAAATGCAATACAGGAAGGAGCAGGTGGTACTCCTTTGATAACCCCAGGAGAAACAGGAGGAGTTGGTCCTACAGTGGCTATGGAAGAAGAGACAAGAAGTGGCATGGAGGCCACAGAGGTAGGAGAGGGAAGTGCTTCCATGTCAACCAAAGAGGAAGCAGTAAAAAATATTCCTATTGTGATTACAGAAGAAATGACAGATAGTGCTCCCATAGTGTCCATTGATGAAATGGCAATGAGTGCTCCTACAATAGCTATTGAGGAGAAACTCTCAGGACAGACGGATATATCAAGTATGTCAACGGTAAGCATTTCTGAGCATAGAGACCGTCTCTTGTGCAAGTGAGTGATGACTCTTGTTGAATATCAGGTTTTAATATTTCTGTGTACATATATTAACTCAGTTTGATTGTTCCAGTCTTCTCAAGGCAGCTATGCTAGAAAAATCCTAAAGTTTCACTAGGTTCACAGTTTAGCATTACTGTATATCAGAAAACAACAAAGAGGGTTCTTGATCTCAGATTAACCAAAGGAACAAGTAAAATGCTAATAAGCATTAAGAGAAATAATGTTTAAAGTTATTTGTATGACCCAAATATATAGACTATGTGAAAATATATATTGATAATCCAAATGCAATGGCCAACTTCAGTGAGTTGATAATAATGGTGCAAAACTTGAGATCCCAGAGGCATATACAAGGTGTAGCAAAAATCAGACCCATAGGCCAATCACAGTGTATTTTATTTTTTTCAGAGAAAATGTTTTTGTATTTAGGAATGTTCAAAAGCCATATGTCAAATGAGTCAGGAAATAATTAGAAGAAAATGGAAATTAATTTGAACATTTAATGTAATTTGTATAATATAAAATAAATTATATAATAAATATGGGATCTGACTTGTGTTACACCCTGTATAGACTCTATTAGCCTATAGAACAGCTCTCAAAGGCCTCTAAAGTTTGTTACCAAATTGTATATTTTCATATGACAGAAGATGGAAATTATAAAGAGTAATCATAACAATTAAACATTAATATATAAATGTGGTGGAATCCATTTTAGTTTTTGTCCTGGCCCACATCTTATTTGGAGCCTTTGGTCAAGACAAAATAGTTGTATAGCTCTAATATAGTATATATAATATTAAAATTATATTCCAAAAAGGAACCAATCTTTTTTTATTCTGAAAACAATAAAGATAAAGATACAGTATATATATTACAGTCATCTTTCTATTTTACAGCAATCTGATCAAACCACATATTTCACATATGTGATATATTTTACATATCTGAATTAATGATAAACAATATAAACTGTGTAACAGTTGTCTATATATCATGAACAAAGAAAATTTCTGAAGGAAATTTGACTAGATTATTTGAAAAAAATATTTCTTGCTTTTCTCTACTGGCGAAAAACCCAGTTCAGTCATCAACAGAAAACAGGGTGTTTGTGTATACTTTCAGTGGTGTAAAATAATCCTTATATGTAAAAAGTTCATAATTTTGATGCTTTGATAAATTCCAAATATCAGGTCTATAGCAAAGGAGAACAGTTTTTGATGAGCAGAAATCATTCTAGATGTAGATAATCTAATGAATTCTCTATCAAAATATGGCAAATGTAAGATAATTCCATACCATCTGGGTGACTTTCTAGCTCCTGAATTGCAACTGGCATTAAAGCTGAGGTCCTGCTTCTTTTTATTTGTCTAGGAATAATTTCACTTATAGCTTTTTAACAGGAGCTTTTATCATGTTAGAGAGGTTTTTTTTAATGCTGTTGTAGGGCTTTTATAATAAATATTATCTAGAAGGCTATTTTGTTTCTGTAGAACATCCAGTTGCCTTCTGGAATACAGAGACCAGCAAAGAGCTAGATGGACTGCCCCTGAGGTCCACTCTGCATAAATCAGCTCTAGCTCCAGTTCCTTGATTCACTCAGGGAATTAATGTTTTAACTCTAAATCCAGTTCCTTGATTCACTCAGGGAAATAAGAGAATTAAACGTGGAAAAACGCCTCGAGCAATGTTGGAAGGAGATAAGAAGTAGGTCTAAACACACATCCAAGCTCAAGTTCAAGCCTATAACTTTTGTTTAAGGTGATCCACTTCTCCAAAGGGACCATTTAGACACAAATATGGGTGGCAAATTAATACTAACATAATTGAATAAGTCCAGGCATTTAGGTATCTTGAAATTTTTTTTTTGATAACTGAGGACTAGGTGTCTGTACACTTTCTATCTGTACAATAGAAGGCTGCAATCTAATGCTTTCTTTAGTTCAGTGCCTGTAGATGAGATCAGCAGTTGCTTTTATAAATCACTTAGAATCAGTTAAATGAAGCAGTTTCTAAATTTGTTAATATATATTTTGTGAGCTGCCTAAAGCATTTTGAAGTAGATGGAATAAAACTGTATAAAATAACAAAGTGCATCAGAAGCCTTCTACTGTCCACATTAATTACATTTTCTAAACCACTTCCCCATGTCTTCAGAAAATCCTAAGTAACCTTCATTCTTATTTGCTGTGACAAATTCAAGTAGCAATTGTATAGCAGCAATCCTTCTTATCATGAACACTCTTTTTGACAGTTGTTTTCTAATAACGTTTTTTTCTGTTTTGGAAAAGCTTGATGAGGTTTCTATAGGGGAGGAGAGCGGTCTTTCCAGTGAAATAACAATCTCTTTGCCATCTTCTGGAATCAGCAGTGTAAAATCTGAAATTCCATTGAATGTGGACCACCCTATGACGTCAGGTTAGCTCCCATCTTTGACTTGCCATAGTACTAATGCATTTCTTAGATCCAACTGAATTCTTGCCATTGAGGCATGGTTAAAAAATCCTTACTCCTACTTATTCTTGCTTGATAGGAACATTAAATCAAACTTTCCTTTATTGGCTGCTTTATTTTATTGTTATTAAAATATGTCTGGTATTCAAAAGCATTTTGAGAATCTTGATAATTTGGAAAGGGATTAATAGAAATTATATTCTTATCTAACTATATATTGAATGTATAGGAAGTTAGGAATTTTACTAGGAATTTTGTGTAACTGAAACTGAATATCATATGCATTGGTACTATTTTATGCTAGTGTGTACATTATTTATGGTACTCACACTCAGCTACTGAACATAAAGAGTACATCAGATTTTAAAAATAACAATCTACTAATATGATGACAACATCATAGATAGCTGAATAGAAATGGAATCAGAAAAATAGGAATACAGAAAAAATGCAATAAAAATTGAAAATGATAAACATATTTAGATATGTAGAATCTAGAAAAATCAGTAGAAAAGAATATACAGTAGTTTGATATAGGCAAGGTTTTGTTCTGTTTGTAAGTTGAATTCAATTTCTTTCTGTTTATTCTATTCATTATGGTAATCATAAAAATAAATTGAAACCTGTATAGCACTTGAAAATATAATAACTAAAACACAGTAAAGTCTTACTAAATGTCATTATGTATTACAACAAAAATATATATTCTATTAATCAGTTGACTTTTAGTTAATGGCTACCTAATAATTTTATATAAAATCAGGATCAAATAACCAGTCAACAAACAAAAGCTCTATGCAAAATAAAAGTATTCCTATGTGGTCATCCTGAATATCAAGAAGCTCCTGTAATTCAATCTAATCACTCCTTAGGATAATGAGATGGCAGCTTGATCATAACAGGTTTTCAATTCTTTCTTCCAAAATGTGCGATTAAAATATGAAACATAACAAAATGCACTTTTGTCCTTAAAGTGGAATATAAATTATACCTGTTTTCAATTCCCCTGTATTAATGTCCTTTGATTATGCTTTATATTCTCTGTAATATTATAATTATTACATAACTTATGTTGTTTGCAGCAAAGCACTTTTGGAGAATTTTCATTTGTAAACTAAAATATTTCCACTTGCTATCTCTGATATCATCTCTTTTTTCCCCAAATATAGATGTTACTCAATCAGCCATTTTCCCTTCCCATCTTGACTCTGCTATTCGGGAGATGACTTCTGCAGACAGTAGGGGTGGCCCCCGAGAACAGCATGATGGAGACGTTGTGGCATGTTATGCTGGGCCGGAATTGGGCATCGAAGATGCAGAAGAAGAAGTCCAGCTGATTGTGTTAGATCCAAATCATGTAAGAAAAACCCTAAAATTTAAGATTTCTATAGTGCTAGTAGCTACAGATTGGAAAGCAAATAACATATAAACTTATTTTAGAAAAATTTGATATAGAGAGTATTTTAATAGCGTAATGCTATCACTACCCTGAGGCTGCAGTGGTGCAAGCGGTTAAGAGCTCAGCTTGCCAGTTGGAAGGTTGGTGGCCCAAGTTCAAGACCCAGAGTCGCTGTGCAGCAGGGCGAGCTCCCGCCCACCTAGCAGTTTGAAAGTGTACAAAGGCAAGTAGATAAATAGGTACCGCCTGTTCAAGCAGGAAAGGTAACAGACAGTGTCTGTGCGCCTTTGGTGTCTACACATGCCAGCCACATGACCATGGAAGCATCCTTGGACAAATGCTGGCTCTTCAGCTTGGAAACGGGGATGAGCACCACACCCTAGAGTTGGTCACGACTGGCAGGGTAACCTTTACCTATCACTACCCTCCCAAGGGGCAGGGCTTAAGGGCTTCTTACACCATTGACTATCAGTGAGAATGACATAGCCTTTGGTGACATACCATATAATTTCCTTCATCTAGACAAATGTTTCTCAACCTCAGCAACATTAAGATAAGTTTAAGCAATTTTCAGCATGCTGGCTGGGGAATTCTGGGAGTTGAAGTCCACCCATCTCGATCTTGCTAAGGTTGAGAATACTGATGTTGACAAAGATAGGCTGCAGGTATGCTGGCTGACAGCTTCACCTGCCACAGCATATACTTATCATCTTTCCTATACTAAATGATTAAGTCATCACTGGTAGAAAGGCTACCATACAAAAAGGAAAGAAAGGCTACCATACCAAACAATTTGCATTTGTTTTACTTTACTGAACGTTTTGCATTATGTTAGAAAAATATGATGGCCTCTGAACATCAAAAACTATGATTTTAGTTTCTGTTATTTTTTTTTCTTTCTCTTCAGCTTTCTATTGTGACCTCTCCTTCCTGCGACTTGGATCATTGTATCTTGCAAGGAAAATTATCCTAAAAGCATATTAGATATAATTTGTTCCTTTCAGTTGTAACATTTTGCAAGAAGCATTTATAGCTTGGGCAGTTCTTTAATGTAAATATTATCAATTTGTCATAAGGGAAAATTTGAAGATAGAAAAGTGTCCAGAAGAAAAAAAAATTAAAAGACAGATATTTGCATCTGAGTTAAATTTTTTTAAAAAATGGTCAGACTTTTTGCTTAGGTACTATATTAATAAATTCTTCCTTGTTTCTTTAGCCCTTAATGAAAAGATTCCAGTCTGCTTTGAAGACTTATCTCAACAAACAAAAAGGGAAGCTTACTGATGAGCTACACGAGTCGGTACAATATCTTTGCTTGGAATTTATTTCTGCTCACATCTTGGCATTTTTGCTGGCTTATTTCCTCTTTCTCATGACTGCAGGCAGTGGCCATAAAGAACAGAAGAATACAGAGGGAAGAACTTGGTGTGCTCCTGTATGGCTTTCAGAAGCAGTTGGCCCAGCTGCAGATGGAACTGGAGAAAAATCACAACTGCCATTCTCAGATTGCTATGGCACGGCGGCAGCTAGAGGAAGAGTTGCATGACCTTAGGGATGCATATAAAAAAACATTCCAGGGAACTCAGGAGGAACGCAAAAGAGGTGATTGATTCCACTGCTGCAAAGTTGTTTATTGTATGTTTGTAAAAGGGTAGCTAACCCTGCCAATCCTGCCAGCCCTAGAGGGTGGTTGTCATCTCCAGTTCATAGCCAAAGGAGCCAGCATTTGTTCAAAGATGCTTCCATGCTCATGTGGCCAGCATGACGATATGTTTCAGTGCACAGAATGCTGTTTTTTCTCACTGAGTTAGGTGGTACCAATTTATCTACTTGCATTTTTACATGCTTTCAAACTGCTAGGTTGGCAGGAACTGGAACACGTAACAGGAGCTCACACTGTTAGGCAGCAGTGTTTGGGTCTCGAACTGCTGAGCTACCAACCTTCCAGCCCACAAGCCCAGATTCTTAACCACTTGTCCACCATGCCCTCTAGTATTGTACCTTGTTGTTCAGTGGCTCAGTTGTGTCCGACTCTTTGCAACCCCAGGGACTACAGCATGCCAAGCCTCCCTGTCCTGCACTGACTCCCAGAGTCCACCCATATCACACTCATTGCCTTTATGATACTATCTAACCATCTCATCCTCTGCCGTCCCCTTTTCCTTTTGCCTTCAATCTTTCCCATCATCACATTATTCACTAATGAATCCTCTCTTTTCACTGTAGCCAAAGTATTTGAGCTTCAGTTTCAGTATCTGTTCTTTCAATGAACAATCAGGGTTGATTTCCTTTAGAATTGACTGGTTTGATCTCCTTGCAGTACAAAGGATTATCAAGAGTCTTCTCCAACACCACAATTTGAAGGCTTCAATTCTTTGGCGCTCAGCCTTCCTTATTTCAACTCTCACATCCATACATTGCTATTGGAAAAACCATAGCCTTGACTATGTGGACCTTTGTTGGCAATGTGATGTCTCTGCTTTTTAATATGCTGTCAAGGTTTGCTATTGCTTTCTTCCCAAGGAGCAAGCATCTTTTAATTTCATGGCTGCAGTCATCATCTGCAGTGATCTTGGCCACTGCTTCCACTTCTTCTATTTGTCAGAAAGTGACAGAACCAGATGCAATGATCTTAGTTTTTTTAATGTTGAGTTTTAAGCCAGCTTTTGCACTCAACCTCATCAAGAGGCTCTTTAGTTCCTTTTCACTTTTTGTCATTAGAGTGGTATCATCTGTATACCTGGGGTTGTTGATGTTTCTCCCGGCAATCTTGTGATTCATCCAGCCTGGCATTTCACATGATGTACTCTGAGTATAAATAAACAGGGTGATAGTATACAGCCTTGTCGTATTCCTTTCCCAATTTTGAACCAATCTGTTGTTCCATGTCTGATTTTAACTGTTGCTTCTTGATTAGCATACAAGTTTCTCAGGAGACAGGTAAGTGATCTGATACTCCCATCTCTTTAAAAATTTACCACAGTTTGTTGTGATCCACACTGTCAAAAGCTTTAGCAATGTCAATGAAGCAGAAATAGATGTTTTTCTGAACTACTTTGCTTTTTCTATGATCCAGGTTTGCCATAGCTTTTCTCTCAAGGAGCAAACATCTTTTAATTTCATGGCTGTAGTCACTGTCTGCAGTGATCTTGGAGCCCAAGAACATAAAATATTCCACTGCTCCCATTTTTTCCCCTTCTATTTTCCGGGAAGGGATGGGACTGGTTGCCATGATCTTAGCTTTTTTAATAATGAGTTTCAAGCCAGCTTTTGCACTCTCCTCTTTCACCTTCATCAAGAGGTTCCTTAGTTCCTCTTCACTTTCTGCCATTAGAGTGGTATCATCTGTATATCTCAGGTTATTGATATATCTTCCGGCAATCTTACTTCTGGCTTGTGATTCGTCCAGCCTGGCATGTTGCATGATGTACACTGCATAGAAGTTAAATAAGCAGGGTGACAATATACAGCCTTGTTGTATTCCTTTCCCAATTTTGAACCAATCCATTGTTCTATGTCTACTTCTAACTGATGTTTCTTGACCAGCATACAGGTTTTTCTGGAGACAGGGAAGGTGGTCTGGTACTCCCATCTTTTTAAGAATTTACCACAGTTTGTTGTGATCCACACAGTCAAAAGCTTTAGTGTAGTTAATGAAGCAGAAGTAGATGTTTTTCTGGACTTCCCTTGCTTTCTCCATGATCCAGCAAATGTTGGCAATTTGATTTTTAGTTCTTCTGCCTCTTTGAAGTCCAGCTTGAATTTCTGGTAGTTCTTGGTTCACATACTGCTGAAGCCTAGCTTGTAGTATTTTTGGCATAATCTTGCTAGTGTGTGAAATGAATGCAATTGTATGATAGTTTGAACATTTTTTGGCATTGTTCTTCTTTGGAATTGAAACATAAACTGATATTTTCCAATCCTATGGCCACTGTTGAGTTTTCCAATTTTTCTGGCACATTAAGTGCAGCACTCTAACAGCACCATCTTTTAGGATTTAAAGTAGTTCAGCTGGAATACCATCACCTCTGCTAGCTTTGTTGTTAGTAATGTTTCCTAAGGCCCGCTTGACTTCACTCTCCAAGATTCACTCTCCAAGAGCTCTAGGTCAGCAACCACACCATCATGGTTATCAGGGATATTTAGATCTTTCTTGCATTGGTCTTCTGTGTATTCTTGCCACCTTTTCTTAATCTCTTCTGCTTCTGTTAGGTCCCTACCATTTTTGCATGAAACATTATCATGATATCTCTATTTTTCTTGAAGAGCTCTCTAGACTTTCCCAGTCTAGTGTTTTCCTCTATATTTCTTTGCATTGCTAATTTAAGAAGGGCTTCTTATGTCTCCTTGCTATTCTCTGGAAATCTGCATTCAGTTGGGTATATTTTCCCTTTTTCCCTTGTCTTTTGCTTTCCTTCTTTCCTCAGCTATTTCTAAAGCCTCATCAGACAGCCACTTTGCTTTCTTGCATTTCTGTTTC
>JANHZU010003589.1:105435-124147 GCA_032468055.1 Acrochordus granulatus
CTGAAAAAAACAATTAAGGTTGGATAATACCAAGCAATCAGCTTAAATAAGTATAGCGAAAGCAACTATATCATGCATACTGAAATGAGCATTTGAAATGCTTTTGAAATGGATTTCTGCAGACAAAAACACAGTATACTTCATACAAGGTGTTCAAAACGAATTCAATCTTTGTATGAAAATATAGATCACAAAAATGTAGAAATGAAGTCTTGTGCCTGAAAGAAAGCTTACCCATGTTTTCACATAATTAAATAATAAATACAGTGGAACATCATAAAATGAGACTAATCCATTCTGGAAGAACGCTCTTAAAGCGAAACAAGGTTTCCCATAGGAAACAATGGAAAGTCAGACAATCCATTCCACACCCCAGCTTTGAGGTAGGTTCTGGCCAGCTGCTCTTTTCCCTTTCCTTCAGCAACGTCTCTCAGTACAGTACACGGACAGTAATGGAGTACACTGCACATGGCAGCATCGATAGAATTCTCACACGGTTGCTGCCTGAACGGGAAACACAGAGCGCGCTGACTGATAACACGTAAGGTATTGTGCGAAGCTTGCTTGTCTTGTGAGTCGCCACTTGTCTAGCGGAATAAATTGTATTAAAAATTTTTGCTCGTCTTGCAAAAATCTCATCTTGCGAGGTTCTCATCTTGTGAGGTTCCACTGTATGTTTACTTTGCTAAATCTGGCTCAGGACTATGCAATTTACAAGACACCCAGAAGAGCTCAATAACAATCTGATGATCTATTGGGATTCACAGTGTTGTGGTTAATTGTAATGACAAGCCAAAAGCACAGAAGAGCTTCTCTATTAGTATCTTTACATATCAAAGGTTTGGAACATTTAACTGGTGCAGAATGAACTCTTCAGTTCCTTGTAGATGCATGAAATAATCCAACTACAGTAATCCTCCACTTAAACTATAATGGAGCCTGGAATTTTCATTGTAAGTCATGATGGTCATAGATTGAGGTATCCACATGAGTAGACCCAAATTTATTTTTTTGTGGTGGTTGTTAAATGAATGCTCCAATCATTAAGTGAATCCATGTAATCCTGTGGGTGTGTTTTTTTCAACTCCCCAAAAATGTCAGGAACCAGCAAAAAACAGTGTAGATTGTGATAATGTGACCATGGAAAGTAGTTCTGGCCATAAGGGTGAGACAAATGCAGTCATGTGATCATGGAAAGTGTGTGCAACTGTGCAGCTGTCAGAACTCTGAAACCAGATTGTAAGTAGCTCGTGAGGGGTCCATCGTAACTTCAAATGGTCAATAAGTGAGGACCTGTGTTGAACACTGATCCTATATCAGCAACATGGCATTGTGTGGTGCTATTTCATTCATTATTATTTTAGAATTTTCTAAAATGCAGAGCAATATTATTTCCTAAATTTTTGTTGGAAGGCAGAAATAAGAGGAAGTGAGGCTTGAAGGAAAAATGTTGTGAATTTTGTGTTCAAAAAGGCTAAGGCTGAAGCTTAATGTACCTTGTACGGCATAGTTTCTGCTTAATTAGATTAGTCGTAAGTTTCAGTATGCAAAAGGCACAGAAGAATAATAGGTTGAATGTAAGCAGAGTTAGATCTTTAGAATAAATACATGCTACATTTGGACAATATGGAAAAATAAGTGTCTTTGCTAGGAGCTGAAAATGACAAATCAATATTTGGACAGTAAATCAGCACAGTACAATACTGTCATATATTATAAAGTGGGAGATTTTTCTCTTGTAGATGAACATAATACCTCTTTCATATGTAACATTCTGCGTCCCATGTTTCTGCTTTGCAAAGCAGAATCTTCTAGGAGACTTTTGGAGTCCATTTAAATCAGAGACCGACACATCTTTACTGAAGCACGCATTGGTTTGTTGATAAGTGCAGGAGGAGAAGTCAAGCCTAAAGAGGATAGAGTTTATAATCCCTTCTTATAAAATTATACAAATTGCAATACATATCAATACAGCAAACAATTTGAGTTCCAGCAAAACGTGTGTTAGTGAGGTCAGGATGAAGAAATAAAGGGCAAATACAATAGTTTACTTGAGCTAAAACTATTTTAAGGGTCTTAAAATGTGTTTTGGTGAGAAGTGACTTTCCTTGGGCATTCTTGCTTCTCAGTGCTTCTACTTAACTGAATCAGCATTCCTTGTGTCTTGGTGTTTTAAGAGCGAGCTAACAGTTTATTTTCTTTTGTAAAACTGCATGCAAGGAGAGAGTAACTGCCTTTGAGGAAGAGGCAATTTATTTGCCTGCCCTAATCTCATTTTCTCTTCAATCAAGTATTTCTTGAATCTGATTAATTTATAGCTCAGCTAGTGCTTTGTTTTCTCTGAATTGTCTATTGAGAGGGTCAAGAAAAGGGAGGAGAAGATATCTGCAGGCCCCTCTCACCCTGGACATAACTCGCTTGAACTTCTTCCATCTGGACAGTGCTATAAAGTATTGCATACCAAAACAATCAGACACAGGGACAGTTTTTGCCCTGTGCCATCATTGAGCTGAATACCTGATTCATGATATATGACAGGATATTAAGAGCAATATCCTATAAGAATCCTAAATTAACCCAGATGTACTGTCTAAGGTGTATACATACTTAATAATAGATAGTGGTTCTACACTTTATAATATTCTCCTTCTACCGGCTGCATACTTTAGATGCACACTTTACTATTGAATACCTAACTTCATGATTTGTTGATGTTATTATTTTATTTATTGTTGTCTTGCAAGTGTACTGAAATCTGTATAGGAGTCAAATTCTTTGACTCCTAGCCATGCCTGGCCAATAAAGTATCTGAGTCTGAAGTTTTATTTAAGTTTGGGGCTTTTTCAGCATGATCCTCAAATTCTACTTCAACCTCATTGTATAATTCTCTGAATACAAAATTCTCTGAATGCGTACATGCTTCTTACCTATCCTTTAATAATACAATAACCTTTGATAGGATAATGAATATAGCTTCAGGTGGCACAAGATTTGGAGTATATAAGTGACGGTTTTCAGAGCAACAGAGTTTCTCATCCTTACATCTTGTCTACATATAAATCCTGGCTGACTTCTATGTTCATATGTTTAGTTGGTACTGTCAGTAAGCAACTATCAGAAATATAAGGATGGTCTTAAGGTTTTCTTTCCAAAGTACATCTTTAAAATATGATTCTGACACTTTCTGGATTTGGTTAAGAGTAGTGAATAAATAGATCAAGAGTTTCATCTATATTCAAGATGTTGGGTCTGGCTAACACTGTGAAGTAGGCAAGTCCCTATGAGACTAAGATACCAATCTAGAGGATTTTTATCAAAAAATGAAGTTTTTGGATGTATTTTAGGTATCTATGGCCATTTTCTGTATTATATTACAATTAAGAATACTCTGATGTGCAGCATATATATGATTTCATAATCTACCCCTGAGATTTATTTATTTATTAAATTTATATGCCACCGAAATCTGGAGACTCTCAGGAATATGTCTCTGCTATGTAGGTTGTTATAATCATGACTGTCTAATCCCTGATTCTTTCCAAAACCAGCCAAATATGGAATGTCCTAAAAAGAATACCGGGGTATATCATATACAGAATAAGGGTGGGAACTGTGTGCAATATAGTGCAAAAAGTAAATAGGAATAAGTAGTGCAAAAAGGAAGTTAGAAAAATAGGCAAACAAAGAGGAATTTGCATGACAATGTGTGTGCATATATGTATACGTGCCTGCATGCATGTGTGCATACTTCATTTTTTAAAAGCTTAAATATTGAGGGATAGTGAATATTATCCATCTCAAAAGACTAAATATGATTGAGAAATTTCACTTCATTATCACAATCACAAAAGCAACTGAATATGTCAGAAATGACCAAAGCCAATTAAATTTGTTCTATTTGATTGGATGAAAGGATTGGATTTGGATCTAAGGAAAAGACCAAAGCAATAAAAGTGCAAGATTAATAGCAACATATTTCTTTTATTTAGAGTGTTAATGAATTCATTTGACATTCAGAAGTTACTGTAGAACATATTAAACTTCAGTAAAAAAAAGTGAGGGATCTTCTTAGCATGGTTTTACAGAACAGCCAGATACAGATCATTTTAGAGAAACCAACTTCCACATTAAAACAAAATTTATAATAGTGAGCTTCTCATCTTTTCCTATTTCTTCACAAAAAAGAATCATTTCTAATGCTTTTAGGCTTTCTATTTGTGATTCCCTGAATTCAAACTGGCATGAATCACAAAAAGCCAATTACTGAAAAGTGTTGCCATGCCGGCAATGGCATTTACATTTCTTTAATATTTCCATGAGCCTTATTTTTCCCATGAGAAGAATAGCTACTGCTTCTTGCTTAAACTTGGTAGCCAGGATAGGAGTAACTGCCAGACAGCCAAAATTCATTCACCTTGCTAATTTCAAAGTCTATTGAACGGTACTGTACTGCTGTGGCAGGACTATCCTTCAGCATTTAGTAATGGACTCAGCAAGGAGGTGGAAAGGAAAAATACCAAAGGAAATATGTAGATAATACTGTTGGGAAGAAAGAGAGAGGAATGCTTTTATTGAAGTACTGTTGCTCACTTCATTACTTAAAACCAAACAAGTGTCAGGAATGAAATCTGAAACTCTGAAATTTTATCAGCTGCCAGCATTCAATACAAAGTAGACAATTTGGAGGACTCAACACTATTAGACATTTGTAAAAGCTCCAGTGAAGAGAAATTGTTCCATTTATCACCATTATGCATGCTTGTAATTTCTTGACCCAGGTGAATAATGCAGTTTGGGAAAGTCTTTAAAGATAGTAGCAAACTAAAGAAGAAAACTATACTTAGAATGCTTTTTACTGAGCATACTATCCTTGTGGGAACCAAATACTGATAAGATATGAAATAAAATTGTGATTTTATAGGAAGTTGAGATCAACATTATATACATTCTGGGTTTGTATATAACTCTCTTGCTTCATCAAATGGACTTCATCCATTATCTGTGGTTTGACACTATATAAGCATAACTGAAATACTAATCTAAATTCCATATTATGGCAAGACTGTTTAGGATCACAAAACAGTATGCAAATGGTAGAGTTCTCAAGAACCCTTTACTAGGTAAGACAGGTAGTTATTTACTAGGTAAGACAGTAAAGACTAGTAAGTCTTTACTAGGTAAGACAGGTAGGTAATTATGAAGGGGAGAGGAACAGAAAAATGTTCAAACTCTGAATTTAATTACACTTGAAGGAATGTGAATCTAGTTAAAGATATTAACGTTAGCTTCTATAAAATGCTGAGATGATTTGGGAAGATGCATACAAGGCTTGCTTAATTAGAACCTAAAAGTAGAGGGACATCTAGAGTTGAAGCATTTGCAGTCAGAACCAAAATCAAGTTCATATAACCTCTCAACCCATTATTCTTAGCCTGGGGAGAGATGGAATCTATTGTATGTCTTCTATTTGCCAAATCACTATGAATCATCAGATACCTATCAATAACATCCTGATCCATCATGTGTTCATGTCTAGGCTATCTGGTATACAGTCTTTCCAAAAAGATAATAATCATGATGTATTTAACATCAACATTATTTCTAGATTGTCAAGAATATTGTCAACCCTATCGACTTTCAGGAAGGGACGGAAGACTTTGAACTGTAATTTTTAATTATGCTTTGATATTATTTTTAAATCAGTTTAAACCTCCAAAATAATGAGATTTAAAACAAGATACTAAAGAAAATTCATAAGGTATTTTCATCTCATGGAGTTCTGAGTGACATTATGCAGACAATATAATTAACTGTGCTTTATTATAAGTAGCTATTCAGTTTAGGTGACATCATCTTAAGATATCTTCCAACCAAACTGTGGGTTTTATCCTGGAATTTAGTTTAGTTTCACCAATCATCATGGTGAAAGGGAATCAGATAGTACATCCAACCACTTTTGAAAAGGATTAGAGAACTGTAGAATCCTTCAAGAGATATAAAAACGTAGAGGAGACCCTGCTAGCGTGACCGACTCTAAGGTCTGGTGCTCATCCCCGTTTCTAAGCCGAAGAGCCAGTGTTGCAAAAAACAGAAATCTCTATATTCTCAAAAGATGTATGTAAGACTCTATGCTCCTCTTTAAAAATTACTGTGAGTGGTATACCATATGGAAATATTAAAACATCCATCCCTTCATGACTACCCCAACCCTCCCAACAAAGAATCAGCCAAAATGACACAGGGCAAAGGTGAATAGAATTTTGTCAAGAGAATGATCATAACAAATATGCTGGTCATAACAAATACACTTTTCCAATAACCTAACAGGTTACTCTACATACAGACATTACCAGATGGTCAAAACCGACATCAGATTGATTATATTCTTTGCAGTGAAAGATGGAGACGCTCTATACACTCAGTAAAAACAAGACCTGGAGCTGACTGTGGCTCAGATCATGAGATTCTTATTGCAAAGTTCAGACTTAAATTGAAGAAAGCAGGGGAAATGACTAGGCCACTCAGGTATGATCTCAACCATACCCCTTATGAATATACAGTAGAAGCGAAGCATAGCTTAAAGGGATTAGATATAATACAGTGCCTATGGATGGAGATGCATAACAATGTACAAGAGGTAACTACTAGGACCATCACACAAAAAAACTAAATGCAAGAAAGCAAAGTAGCTGCCTGATGAAGCTTTACAAATAGCTGAGGAAAGAAGGAAAGCAAAAGGCATGGGAGAAAGGGAAAGATATTCCCAATTGAATGCAGATTTCCAGAGAATAGCAAGAAGAGATAAGAAGGCCTTCTTAAATGAACAATGCAAAGAAATAGAGAAGGCAATAGACTGGGAAAGACTAGAGATATTTTCAAGAAAATTGGAGTTATCAAGGGAACATTTTGTGCAAAAAAATGGGCATGATAAAAGACAAAAATGGTATGGAGTTAACAGAAGCAAAAGAGGAGGTGGAATGAATGCACAGAACACCTATACAAGAAAGATCTAAATGTCCCTAATAACCATGATGGTATGGTCATTGACCTAGAGCTAGACATCCTGGAGTGTGAAGTCAAGTGGGCCTTAGGAAGCATTACTAACAACAAAGCTAGCGGAGATGACAGTTTTCCAGCTGAACTATTTAAAATCCTAAAAGATGATGCTGTTAAAGTATTGCACTCAATATGCCAGCAAATTTGGAAAAATCAACAGCGGCCATGGGATTGGAAAATGTCAGTTTACATTCTAATCCCAAAGAAGGGTAATGCAAAACAATATTCAAACTATTATACAATTATGCTCATTTCACATGCTAGTAAGGTGATCCTCAAAATACTACAAGCTAGGTTTCAGCAGTATGTGAACTGAAAACAAGCTGAGTGTCATAGAGATAGAGGAACGAGAGTTCAAATTTTTAACACTCTCTGGGTCATGAAGAAAGCAAGGGAGTTCCAGAAAATCATGCACTTCTGCTATACTAAAGCCTTTGACTGTGTGGATCACAACAAAATGTGTCAAATTCTTAAATTGATAGGAGTATCAGACCACCTTACCTGTCTCGTGGGAAACCTGCATACTTGTCAAGAAGCAACAGTTAGACATGGAACAATGGATTGTGTCAAAATTGGGAAAGGGGTACAACAAGGTTGTATATTGTCATCCTGCTTATATAACTAATATGCAGACTACTTCATGTGAAACTCTGGGCTGGATGAATCACCAGTTGGAATTAAGATTTCTGGGAGAAATATCAACAACTTCAGTTATGCAGACGATACCACTCTAATGGCAGAAAGCGAAAAGGAACTAAAGAGTCTCACAATAAGGGTGAAAGAGGAGAGTGCAAAAGCTGGCTTGAAACTCAGCATTAAAAAACTAGTATCATGGCATGCAGTCCCATTACTTCCTGGCAAATAGAAGGTGAAGAAATGGAAGCAGTAGCAGATTTCACCTTCTTTGGCTCCAAGATCACTGCAGATGGTGACTGCAGCCACAAAAAAAAAAGCTATGGCAAGCCTAGACAACATATTAAAAAGCAGAGACATCATCTTGCTGACAAAGGTCTGTATAGTCAAAGCTATATTTTCCCAGTAGTAATGTATGGCTGTGAGACTTGGACCATAAGGAAGGCTGAACACCAAATAATTGATGCCTTCAGAGTGTGGTACCGGAGAAAACTCTTGAGAATCCCTTGGTCTGCAAGGAGATCAAACCAGTCAATTCTAAAAGAAATCAACCCTGATTGTCACTGGAAGGACAGATAATGAAGCTGAAATTCAAACGCTTTGGCCACCTAATGTGAAGATAGGACTCATTGGAAAAGACCATGATGCTGCGAAAGATTGAAGATAAAAGGAAAAGGGGATGGCAGAGGATAAGATTGTTAGATAGAATCATAGGCGCAATGGGCATGGATTTGGGTGGACTCTGGGATGCAGTGCAGGACAGGAAGGCCTGGTATGCTGTGGTCTATGGGACTATAAAGAGTCAGACACAATTGAGTGACTGAATAACAACAAGCAGGTTAAGAAATTAAGAACCATGTCTAGCAGAAGCAGATATAACACAACAACATATAGTAAGTTAAAGAAAACCTTTGTAGTCACTGAATTACAAGGTAAGAATCTGGAAAGAAGGAAATCCATGCAATCATATCACAATAATCAAAACCACAAAACAGATGTTAGGGAGACAATTTGAAAAGATGAAAACAGCATGAAAAGCTGAGCTTGAGATGAGGCTTATTTATAAGTGACAATGTATCTATGGGATAACACAATTTCAAAGAGGATTAAAATAAAAGAAGAAAATCTCTTACTGTATTATAACAGAAGGATTGACACAAGTTATTATCAACACAAAATGAAGAATTCAGATTTGTGGAACAAAATATTACACAATTCCTCTGCTCAGTCCAAGAACTGACAACCACCCATCCCAATTGAATATCTGCCCCCGTAACCACTGAGTCACAAGTGCTCCCTCTAACTCCTGTAGAAGAGATTTTGATGGTACGCAGAAAATAGCATGGCAAATGACAACTGAACATTTCATATTTCCATAAGAAGAGATAATTAATTAAATTCAGTCAATAATAACTTAAAAATAAGTTATTCTTTCATTATCTGCCTAAATATTATATTTGAAATATATGAACAAAGAGTTTTAAAGAAGTAATTTGTCTGTGACAGAATATTTAGCAGCCAAGAGTTGTTTTTGAGTTCAGTGGCATATAAATTTGTTAAATTAATATTTCTATGTTTAATTGTCCCATTACTTGTCATACATCTGAGGATATGAGCAATGACTTTCTGCAGTCAAATATGCAGGATTACAAAATATAAAAGCACATTATGTAACCACATAGGTAAAAATTTGTGTAAATTAAGGGGAGGTGAAAATTCAACATGGAAACATTACTGACACTTGATATCAAAGCCAAAAATACTGTGATATCATATGGAATTTATTCAACCCTGTCAATCTTAAGTAAGTATGTAGCATTCTCTGTGACATGAGCTTTGCCATCTGTGGACTTGATTTTAATCCCATCCGTTTGTTGTGACTCTTGCCTGTTTGATAAAAATCAAGAGATGTGATAGAAAATGGATATGAATGGTGGTTGATATTTTGGACAGTGAGCAATGCCAACTGTTTGAAATTGGTGAAGGTGTTCCCCAAGTTCAAGCAGCTATCCCCTCAACCTAGCTTGTTTCTGATTTTTTTTATTTAAAATATTTACATAGCTGCCCATCTTCAGCCAACTCTGGATGGTTCCCAGTTAAATCAAATTCTGGGAGGAAGGTTGTTCAGAAGGTGTGAGGCTTTAGCTGCAAAGACATTGTATGAAGTTGATTATATGGGCCTTCTTCAGTCAGAATTAATATTATACCAAAGCTAGTTTGCTGCCCTTGTAGTGACCAGTAGCTGTATTTTTTAACTTCCTATACTACCATCAGTCATGATATCCTGGACCACCTGTAAAAGCTGGGAGTGTGTTACCATGTTTGTCTGCTTTCCTGAGTGTGCTGTTCCAATCAGTTGTATAAAAGAAAGAAGTCAAGACCTCAGGCTCTTTGAGTTAAGATGCCACATGATTTAGCCACCTTATTCTTTGATAACTACATGTTGTCACTGAGGGGATATCATTCACTAATTTGGGGTGAAGTGTCATCAATATGCTGATGATACTTGGTTGTATATCTCCACACTAGGCTGAACAAGAGTTGCAATTAAAATCCCATCTAAGTATCTGGAGAGTCTTAAATTGTGATTGGAATGAAACATACTTAATTCCAGCAAGATGAAGTAGATGTTCATGATAGAACACAAGAGCAAAGAATTCCAAATGAACTCAGAAGTTCTGTCTAATGTTATAATACTTATTTTAATTCTATACTTATAATACTCCTTTCTACTGACTGTATACTTACTGCTGTATTCCTTACTTATTACTTATGTTAATATTTTATCCTGTTGTCTTGCAAGTGTATTGAGAGCTGCTGTACCAAGTCAATTTCCTTGCACTTCTAACCATGCTTGGTCATAGTATCTGAATTTGAATCTGAAACCTTGAGAATCTGGAGTAAAATCTTCTTTAGTTTTGGAGGAATTGTGCACACTCCTTCTAAACATGCTAGTAGTCCAAGGATCCTTCTGGGCTGCCAATTCATACAGCAGTATGGCCAGTAGGTCTTTTGCATAACTTTAGCTTATGTCATATTATGCTATATGACATATATTTTAATCCTAATTCATGCAAAGAGCAATTTTAAGCTATGCAGAATCTGATCAACTGGAACTTCATAGATGCCTAAGAGAGTGTTCTGACAGGGAGATAAATTAAATAGCTGGCTATTTTTATCCCCACATTACACAGAAATAATCGCACACTCATTCAGTATGGATTTGTGACAATCAAATACATTTTCAGTGATTGAAGTTTAACTAATGAAATTCTTGCTTCCATTTTCAAAAGTTCTTAACTATTTTCCTGTACTCTGTGGATATTTACCTAAACAATGGATTGTTAAGAACTGCCAATAAAAAAAACAAGAAAATGTAATTTGAGAAAATTAAGAAAATTACAATTTTTATGTAAAGAAGGAATGACCTTCTCCGCTGCAATGTCTGCCTTTAGAAACAGCACGTCCCCGAAATAGAAATGGCCCTGATCTTTTTGAGTTTGAACCCCTTTTTCTCTCTTTGCATTCATTCAAGGTGCTGAATGAGCCTGTCCTAAAACAGTTTGGGAAGTATTAGTAAAATTGTATAGTTGTAATTTTAGTCTTGATTGCTCTGTATTTATTGGGCATTATGAGGGCTTACATTTATTGATTATTTTACTTTGTGTTCCTAATCCTATGTCAGCCACCCAGAATCTCAATTTACAAGTTAGGGGGAAAGATATAGATATATACATTTGTGTATATAAGTCAATTAATTAATCTGAATTTTAATTAAATAAAATATTTCATATGAATTCAGAAAAAAACAATATTCACAATTCTCATTAAATTTAAAATATACAATATTCAACTTTTAAAATTCTACTTTCTACTTATTTACCTGAGAAGGTACTTCTCATATAAGAAATGTGCTTTTTGATCTCTATAATGCACCCTGATTTTCAATCACTGTTCTTCAGTAAATGGTATATGATGACAGAGACCAAACCACATATGAAGGAGCCTTCAATCTAATCTTATTATTATTGATTGAAAAAAATGACAAAAGATACTAATCCCTTTCACCAAAACACTAAGGAATTATTTTTCTTGAAATAAATGTGGGTACAACATTCCATCTCTGTTTGCAATGATAGTTTTAAAAGGAGAATTGTTACCGCTGGACATTAAATTGCATCATTTAACTTAATATGCTGATTTAAAATTTGGAAATACTTGCTCAACAGATGGTACTACTAAGGGAACAGAATCTTACTCCTTTACTGTCATTGCAATCCAAATACATTCTGAACCTCTTTGATTGCATTAAAACATTAGATATCACTAAAACATTTTATTAAAATAGAACTTTATGCAACTTTTTGTGAAGCATGTTTGTGTGTGTGTGTTAGTGGGGGATGCCTTCAAATCATTTTGACTTATGGTGATTATGTGGAGGTATCCATGCTGTTTTCTTGAAAATATTTTTTCAGGCATTGTTTGAACTTTCCCTACTTCTTAAGCTGAGAAAGAATCTCTGGACCAAAGCCGTTCAGTTGGCTTTGTCCCTAATGCAGGAGTAGAACTTGTGTTCTCTGGTTTTTAGCCTAGTACCTCTAGAGCATTCATAAGTATATGAAGAATATTAATTATAATTAACATTTTCCAAGTTTTTAGACTCAAAAAGTGTTTATTCATTTCCCTCATCTTTGTGCTTTTTTTGTACTGACATCAACAAACTCAATCCACAGGAAACAAAATCCAATAATCTACATGTTTATAAAGTATCTAAATGATCAAGAACATTTGGAGCCTGAAAAATATTATGTATGCTAATGCTACAATCAGACACGAATTGTTACAATCAGTCACCATTTGTGAAACTCAAATCAACAGCATCCATCTTTCAAGATTATACATCTAAAGTAATCATCTCCCTGAAACTGATACAGGAACACATACAAATTATTTGGTTTAACCTCAAACAGGCCTCAGTCTAAATACTTGTGAAGCATGGTGTTTACAAGTCCCTAGACCATAAAGTGAAGTCTTTGCATTTTATTATGGGCAAAAGTGATTTAATCTCTAATCACTCATTCTAATCATTACATTAAGACAAGAAATAGCTGAATGACATCCTAAAGGACATTTCCAGAATGCCTTTGGTTCTAGCCTAGAAGTACTACACTTAATGAATCATTATGGCCAGATAATATATCCTGAATTAATTATGTACAACCCCAATTTGAAGACTTCATACCTATACATGTATATGGACAACCACACACAAAGGGGAGTTGGCATTGATAAATTGAGAACTACTTGCTGGAATTCATGTATTTCAGTACAGACTTCCATGTAGTTATTTATTCTAAGAGCAGAATTTTCCCTCAGGACGTAACATGCTGCAGACTCTAATGCAGAAAGCTAATTTGTACATTGGAAGAGCTTCTTCCCTCCTTGTTTACATAGTCATTGATCCATCTAACCTTTTATTTTTAGAGCAGTGATCCACTGGGACCCTTCTACTTATTGCAGCTTTGCTTTCACTGGCTGATATACCATACTTCTGTCTAAAACAACAACAACAACAAAAAAACAGTATCACAAAAACCTTTAGAGTACAAGGAAACAACCACTGGAAGATAGACATAAAAGCAGACTCAAGACATCGGTACTACTCACATGTCCCTTGACACTGCAGTTATCGGAACACAAATAGCCCAACTACAAATGCTTGATCTACCTTTATCTATTTGTAATAATTAGAACATGCTATAGTTCCCGAATTGTGAATACAGAAAACTTGACATTCAAAAACTCATTCCTCTAATTACCTAACTGCATAGTCTTGGGAAAGTTATTCTCTGTCAAGCAATCCATGTTCCGTTTCCTTTCTGATAGAAACCAAAAAACATCTTTCTATGCCTCTTTTTTCTTGTTCTCTTTAAAGTACTTTCCTCCATAGCAGTAATGATAGTGCATTTACTCCTTTCTGGGGTCATGTCTCCCGTAGCTCCCATAGCTTCAGGCTGTAGAAAAAGTGTGTACATTTTTCAGATGTCCAGGAATAGAGTGTAATACCTGGATAGCAATTTCTAACTTGTTCTAGCTGGAGGAGGAATCAGTGTATAATATTACCTCAATTATGTTGCAAGAATATAGTTTGTTAATTGGTCTATAATGAACATAATACAACCCAAAAATGTGACTGATTGTGTCATGTTCCAATAAAGGCTATTGCCTGATAGAGTGCTGGAAAGCCTTCAAAGAGTAGTTTTAAGATACTTGGGAGCATGGATTAATTAACTTTCTTTGAATCATTCAAAAAGCTGCATCTCTACAAAACATACTGTGAGGTGCTTCTTCTGATTTGGTTAAATAAAATGGCTTTACATATATGTGCATGTGCAGATAAGTGGGAGCAGCTTACAAAAGAACTGGATAAGCCTTGCAAAAGATACGGCAGCTTTAATCCCTTGAAGAGAGGCTCCCACATACTGTGAACGTCCCTTTCAAAATATTTGCATAGCTCCATTGTTGGCCCACAAATACAGGTAGTCCTCAATTTATGACCACAATTGGGAGCAGAATTTCTGTTGCTAAGCAAGATGAGTGAATCATGACTGATTTTACATCCTTTTTTGCTGCAGGTATTAAATGGTCATTATGTGAATCCAGTTTCTCCCATTGACTTTGCTTGTTGAAAGCCAGCTGGGAAAATCACTGATCGTAATCATATGATTCCAAGATGCTGCAACCATCATAAAAAACATGCCAGTTGCCAAGTGCTTGGATTTTGATCATGTGACCATGGGAATGCTGTGATGGCCTTAAATGCAAGAACAGTCATAAGTCACTTTTTTCAGTGCTATTGTAATTTCAAATGGTTGTTAAATGAACTGTTGTAAGTCAAGGACTACCTGTAACCAACATATGACTCAATGCCATAGATGTACCAGCTGGAGAGTTTTATTCATTTCCCATATTAATCCAATGCAACAACATGTAGCATCCAAAGTTAAGAAAATGACTAGGAAAGAAACAAATAATAATGCATGAGTATCTCCTTATTTCAACTAGGCAAAAAATATAATAACCAAAATATCATTTTATTAAAGGAGACTATTGATTCCACAGAGTATACAGTTTAATGCAGCAATTTACAGAAGCCATTCTCGTGTATAATACATAGAGTATCTAAAAAATGAAATTATTCGAACTAACAAAACCCTTCCCATTTTGTCTAACATTCTGAATGACTGAGATCTAATTCTTTTCAGTCATTCCTTTTGTGTGGAAGATAAAACCTATAAACCATATTACCTATATGAAAGAAAAAATGAAGACGAAATAGAAACAAGTAGCTTTTTCCTGATAATCCTATGCAATTCAAAAGTGCTCTTTGTTCTACTGCCGGAACCAAATGTAGTTCAAGTATCATAGAGAGTGGCTTCAATATCATTGAAACTCATTCCCTTTCATATTAAACAAAGTCCCAGTCCAGAAGTTATCTGAGCTTTTGTAGATTGAAAGGATACTGCCTCTCTCCCCCACTGCCAGAGAGATGGCCTCGTGCAGGAGCTGGAGATGCCATTCAAGATCCTAATCTTGCAATGCCAGTCTTGTACGTCGCTGCCTCTCAACCAGGAGATGCTTAAAAATCACCCAGCCAGTTCTCCGTGCAATCTTATGCGGCAGCTATGTGTGATATTCCATTTGTGTGGCACTGAGGATGGTGAGCTGCTTTTCTCTGTTTGCAAAAGGCGTGGGCAACAAAAAAAGAAGTATGGTATACATAATAAACTGTATGAAGAGACAAGAGGCCCCAAGAAGACATAGCGGAACATCCCTTCTCACCTAAATATTTGGCTGCACATGCTGGTTATACAAAATTAGACTCAGTTCTCAGCTTCCAAATTCTGAATTGGGTCTTAGCATATGTACATTTCTCTTAACATTATTAATATTACTTAATATTATTATTAATAATAAATATTAAGACTACCATCCCTTATTGCTGCTTCAGTTCTCTTCTGTAGGAAACTGTTGCTGGCAGTCATTGAACAAGTTAGAATCTCCTGGGGTTGGGGGCTCCTAGGACTCGATGGAAGGCTAATATTACTCTACTCAGGTTTCATTTCATTTACTCGCAGTTCAAGAGAGCATGAGGTAACTGAATGTTCCTAAATATGGGATTTTGTTTAGAGATGGTCTGTGGGAACCAGACCAGAGGCTGACTCTACTGCTGGTGGAATGATATGGATTATTATTTCCTGGAAATTCAAACCAACTTTAGATATCTCCAACTGCAATAGTAATAGCAGATTGTATTGTAAGGCTACAGAAGCTGCTGTTGCTCAGCGCAATCCCAGCAATTTACAATAGGGTTATAACTGCCATGTGATTGTACATGGTTTTGCTCATCCCACATGCTGAATTTTTGTAAACTGTTTCTTCAGATTTACTCCAGTCCTTAATCTGCAAGTGAATTGGGTCCAAGTTTGCTTGTTTTTACAGTGGAGCAAAAATAATAAGTGAAATAAAAGCAAAGGAAAATAGAGAGGGAGACAAACTTTAACTGCCATTTTCTGCTCTCATAACTATTCCTATTTCCTGTGCACTTTTTGCCTGGGGCATTTTCCTTTCACAGATACAAGAATTATATTGAAATTGCTCATAATTTCTAGTCCCTCATTACTGTATCACATGATTGCTACACTCATCTCACACAAATACCAGGATTATGCCTTCATCTGGAATTCTTTCTTAATTAAGATGTTTTCCATGTCCATCTGAACAGTGGCTAATGAGCACTGTTCTGAAATACCAAAGATATCCTAACCATGTCTTCATTTTTATCAGCTCCTTCCATTCTGTCCTTTTATTCTATTCCCCAAAATGCTCGCTTCATCCAAAACTTCCAATGTTTGGTATACTTAATGTCCCATGCCTACTAATGCTCACAGAAATATTTCTTCCATTTCCTTAGATTTCATTCTTTCTCCTCCCTCTGTTCCCAAAATATGCATTTCTGAAAAGCATGAGATTTCCCAAGTTGATGAAGATTTTCTTCTTTGTATGGATAGGACATATGGATAAGCATTCCATGCTATTCTGCATATGAATTGAATTATATTAAACAGTATGTACCACTTAAATCATTGAATCAAATTCTTATATCGCCATACAAAACCTTAATTAAGAACCAGCTGCTATATACAAACTGCAAAAGAAGCTATTCTCTAACAGAAAGTATTATTTATTTAAGAAAAAACATATGCCTTTAAAAGTGGTTAAAAACTTTTAACTTTAAAAGTTAAAATACTATTCTTTTATCATCCGTGTTAGTAAAATAACAAGTACCAGTTGCATAGAATAATTTTCTGTTCTGAAGGAGAAAGATATACATCTTGAAACCCTGTTGCTCTTTGTATTCATACTATCAAATAGTTCATGTCCGAAAATATTTTGGATCCCATCTGGAAACAAAAATAGGAATTATTGCATTATCTAGGAAATAAGGGGATAATATCATCTATAATTTTATACATCCGGGCACACATTTGTAATCTAGGAAGTCTAGCCTTATGTCCAGATGTGCGTATTTTGGAAGATAGAATTGTTTGCACAATACACTTAATGATATAGAAATTTATAGGATATAAATATGAAAACCTCTGGAGCAGAGGCAAAAGAAATTGTAGGCAAAAGAAACCGTAGTTTTTAGAAAGATCCTGGTTAACTGGGTCTCTGCTTTCTGGGGTCAGTTTTATTATAGGAAATAAAGAGATAATGACAGAGCAGGCACCAATACTAGAAACAATGTCAAGATACTGAAACAACTATATACAACAATACATTTAGGTTGTTGTCTTGTTACATGATCCAATGTCTCCTGAGCTTCATTTCATGGACAGATAACGTTATGTTTTCCCATAAAATTCAGAATTCACTGTTCTATCAGTGACAGCATCCTGATCCAGAGGCAGCAAAGTAGGCTCAGATCATGCTACTGTCACCATCATGTTTGCCTATCATGCTAAACATTACCATGTTATATAATTATGTTTAACATGATAAAGTTCTTTTGCTGGAATACAGTGTTTGCCTTTCACCAAACTCCTGGGAGGGGTACCATTGTGTTGAATTGTCTCCATTTATACACAATCTGTCTGACAGTGAATTGATGAATCTAAACTCTTTGGAAATAGTTTTATAACCTTTTGCATCCTACTGAGTACCAACGACTGTTTGTCAGAGGTTCTTAGACATCTACTTTGTTCAAATCATGTCCTACTTCCATACACCAGTGTTGTGAAGATCTAATTTTGATAGAAAATACCAGAATTCTGTTCTTTAATAAGACAGGACTGCCAAACTTACCCCTGATTATCATACCATTAATTGAAACACCTCACTGTAATTTCATCCTTCAAATGAACTGATAATCATAAAGGTTCACACATTTTTGCCGCACACAAATATGTAGCTTTGGATCATTTTCCACAATAAATAAATGAATATGCATCATGTTTTTTACTCATTTGTTTAACTGGGTTCTCTTTATCTGACTATAGTATTTGTCTGGAGAACAGACCACATTTTAGATCAGTTTTATGCTGAAATCTAAATTCAAAGAGTTCATAAACTTTTAGGCACCGCTGTAAAGCATACTAAGGTTAGTGCTGTGCAGAGTATAGGGAGAGTTATATTATATAAATACCTCATTCATCTGTCAAAAGGGGCTCCACTGCATCAAGAACATAGTTGGGCCACTAGATTTCAGTCATGTCGCTTAAGGGTATGAATGCTCAGTAACAGGCCACAATTTAAAAAGCCACTGTCTTTTTTCTTCCTTTTTAATACTACTGTACGATGATTATGAATTTTGAGCTGATATTTTATTATTACTGCTTTATGCATTGCTTTATTTTTATTAATTTGATTATTATTATAAAGATAGTACAGTGGTGCCTCACAAGACGAGATTAATCCGTTCCGGAAGAACGCTCTTAGCACGAAATGCTCGTAAAGAGAA
>JANHZU010003589.1:128592-144533 GCA_032468055.1 Acrochordus granulatus
GACAGGGAGGCCTGGCGTAATGTAGTCCATGGGGTCGCGAAGAGTCGGACACGACTGCGCGACTGAACAACAAAAAAGCAAATCACTGGCAACTGAAATCACTTTTTGTGCTCATTCTTTGTCATCTTTCCCTTCCATCCTTAGTGCTAGTCAATCCCTACTTGCTATTGCATTTTCCTCCTCCCTGCAAGTTGTCTTCCCTCTTCCTTTCTCTTCTCTCATAATTCTTTCTGTTTAGGTTATTTGGGCAGTTTTGCTGTAAATACCTTGTGTTCTCCAGATTTGATATATCTCCTTTGAAAGGCATATCCCATAGATTAAAATACAGATGCAAGGCTTTGATACCACGCTGTGGCTGTGCATTCAGCCTATTTTGATATCAAACTGACAACCCCACTCAGAAACGACTTGCAAGGAAAGTACTCTCTGATAAGTCTTCTTTTATCATCTCTTAAACTTCTCAGAATCACAATCAACACTTTAAGAAACACCAGTCCAACCTTTTATTGCCCTCTAGTTTTCAACTAGGTTTTTGCTGCTCAGATATGGTACATACGATAGTTCTAATTCTAGGAGATTAGATGTGATTGAAATTCAAGGATCCCACAGTTGAAAGTAGTCTCCAAATGTTGATAATGTTCCTTAAAGCCACTCTGCCTAATCTGAACTGCATGCTTACTTGCCAAGTGAGTATTCAATACTTTCCCATCTATACTCCAAATTATATCATGAAAGGTTTTATTTGAGATAAGCCAAGTTAATATTATCCAGAATTTCCAACTTAATCAACATTGCTAAGCATGTGTTATCAATTATTTTAGGTGCACAGCCAAATGTTTATTCCAAAAAGCAGAAGGACACATATATAATTCTGTCTCATGCACTGCTGATACCTTCCAGAAAATTGTTGCACAAAAATTGCAATATATATTCAAATTATTACTGGGGCTAGGATGTTAATGGAGTTTTGGCATGGTTGAGCATGATCTGTGGATGTTGAGGTTTTTATTAGAACCTCTACTTTGTTTTTATTTTTTTCAGTTTTTCCCAAATGATTTTTAGAATTATGTTTTCTCTTTGTTTTTCACCTGGAGTTTCAATGGTAGATAGGTAGCCATATAAGTGCATTTAATAGATAAATAAAAACATTTGAATTTGAATGCTGAGATAATATCTAAGATTAAAAGTTGCTAAGGATTTTCAGTTTTATTTATCTATAGGGTGGTATTACCCTGAAAGTAAACACAGCTCAAAGTACTTAATATTTGGAAAATACATCATACAAAAACTGGATGATTAAAAGACTAAGATCTTTTAATTTTTAAGACTATGTTCTTTAAGATCTAAAGCTGAAGGACATCATCAGTAAATTAATCCTTCCATGCTTTTAATTTGTGCAGAATTTTCATTAGAAAAGGAATTCACATGAAGGAAATGAGCTCACAGATTTCTGTGGCTTTCTTCCTGAAGTACAGTTTTCTTAAGAACATATGTTAGAACCCAACAAATATTTACATAATGACCTAGATACTGTGAATCATTGTTAAAATTCAAACCAAAGCAGTCAATATAATGGTGTTGTGCAGATACTGAAGAGGTATTATAAAGAATATTAGTTCTGGTGGGGTATGGTTATAGAAGGATTTGGTCAGGAAATGTTGAACATCTGTTGCATATTTGATTCCATAAGTACATCAGAGCTATTTGTGAGAGCTTTTTATGAGCTATGTGTGAGAAAATATGAGATATATAGAAACCAGATAGTTTCCTTGCTGGAAAGCCTCCTACTTAATTTGAAAATTACTTTTAAAATACTCAAGACAAGAACATTCTGAGTAGAACATGGTCAGTTATCTGAATATTAAGTTTGATACCAATTTAATATCTTGGGTTCCAAGAAGCTTTTGGACTTCTGAAAAATTTGATACTGCATTTGATACATACACAAGATGTGTATCTTGTCCATTTATAAATGGAGGTAAATCATACATAGACCACTAGTGAATTAAAAACAACCACTCAATTTACTATTTACAATCAGCCATCTCTCTCAAGAAAGTGACTCACCAAGGTAATAAACTCTGAATCTTCATCCTATTAGAAGGCCACCAACAAGTTGTAAATGTCTCTGAGACTGATAAAGGGAGGAAGAGGTGTAGATGCCTTTTATTTTATTTATGGAACAGGAGGAACAGTTTCTACTTGTCCTATGACTCATTAACCTGCCCAAATATTCCAAAATATTTGGTTCTATCCAACAGTTCTAACGTTGTCCTTTAAATGTCTTTAAGGTAAAAGCCCTCATCAATCTTCATGACTAAATTCTTGCAAAATTATTTTCAGTCTTTCAGCTGAAATCATTGTACAAACTTATAATCATTATTTGACATTGGCCTGCAGTTTCTTGCCAAAGTTGAATATTGCCACTTTTTATGTATTAATGTTATTTTCATATCTTTCCAAACCTATGGCAAGTTTCCTCCCTATAAAATAGAGTTCATTGTGCTTTGTAGAGGTGGTAAAAGTTCATTCTCAAAAGTCATAATACAGACTTGATAATCCCTCTGGTTCATGCACCTTTCCTGATTTACTCTTTTAATATCTTTTGATACTGCTCTTATTGTTTTAGGTTCATTCATAATGTGTCTTGTTCTTATGTAATCCTCAATAGATTTTATTTTCTGAAATATTCCTCCATTTTCTCCACTGAAATATCATGACCTCTCTGCAAATTAGAATAATATTCATAAAATGATTTGTGTATAGCCACATCATCAATTAATATAGTATCTCCCTCTTGTAATTTCAATAACATTTCTTTTCTCTTTCTCTTAATAATTTATAAGTCAGCCATTTTTCTGGTTTATTCACAAGTTCAAAATTTCTTTGTTTCACATAATTCAATTTTATTTCCATTTGTTAACATGCATATTTGTTGTTGTACAATCATAATTTGTTGATAAATACCTATATTCCCTGGGAAATTCTTTAATTCTTCTTCTCTTTATTTCATCCAAAATATATTGTGTTTTTTCTTGATTCTTCCTCTTAAATTCAGAATTATGTTGTATAATTCTGTATATAAAGGCTTTACTTGCATCCAAAAACAATTTTCATATCAGTATATTTACTTAAATAATGTTTTATAAAATTATTTTACAATCCCCAACAATTTCTTCTTTCTATAACAAAACTTCATTTAGTCTCCATATAAAAGAACTGAATTTTCTTTTATAAACTAGATTCATAGAATTATGGTCTAAAAAACATCTTGCTTTGAAATATTAGTAGCCAAGTCTCATGAAATCCAAATCATGTCTGTTCTTGAAAGGGATCAAAATCTTTCTGAAAAATAAAATATTCTGTCATTGTCTCTTCATTTATCAACCAGCCTAAATTTTCCATCAAATTAAAGATGTTGGTAATTTACCTTAATATTTTTCTGGTAATATTTTTTTTCAGACATCCTGTCTAACTGTGGAGATATATCATTCCAATACCCAATCAAATGCCAATTTTCATAAGAATATTTATTATAACTTCATAAGTTGTTTGTAAAAATTCACTTTATCTTTATTTATCTTCATCCTAGTACCAGAGTTTTAAACCCATATATACTGATTTGTATCCCAACAAATCTGCAATGTGTGTGACTTAATACAAATTCTGAGTTTAGATGAGTGTTAATATACAAAACAACTCCATTTCTCTTTTTAATATTTGCTGAAATAAATTCTTCACCCAAAGATTTATAAGTTAAATATGTTATACCTTTTTTTCCTCATGTCTCTCGTCGAGAAATAATGTCTTGCTTTGATTATTTTTAAATAAAGATTTTTTTCTCTTTTTAGGAGCAATTGCTCCATGTTAAAAAAATTAATCCAACTCAGTCCAAAAATTTAGCAAAGTCCATACCTGTAGCATCTTTTTCAGTATCATCTTTTTCCAATTTCTGCTGACTCATGTGATTTTTGTGCAGTTCTCTTTGGAAGCTCTATTTCCATTCCCTCCAGTTCTCCTATATTTCTTTCTAAAAAGTATTTTGCCTTCTGAACAGAATTCAGTTTAAATCTTTGCTTTAAAAAATAAAAATCACACCTTTCAATTTATCCCATCTAAATAGGATCTTTTTCTGTTTTAATTTTTCAACCAAGAAGTCATATTCTTTTCTCTTACAAAAAAAAAATCTGATAGGGATCTCTTTGAAAACAATTATATCTGTACTGTGTTATTCATTTTCAATGTTGTGTTAAAAATGAATCTTGTGTTGCTGCAGGACTTGATCCCTTGTTTTCTTTCTAACAAAAGACACAAAAATAATCCTAGGGACCTCATTCTGGCAAATCTAGAATTTATTTTATAAGTCTTATGAAAAATCCATATCTTCCTCCTCCAAGTCCAAAAAAAATTGCCAAATCCTTCATAATACATTCTCTAATATTTTTCATCTGGAATCTCGGGAACAGCTCTGAATCTGAAACAGAAATCTTTTTCCTCTCAATTCCAGTAAAGCCAGATTATCCAATTCTCTTTCCAACTTTCTGCCTTGAACCTCTATCTTACTCTCCAAAATTTCCACTTTTATCATTGGTTTTATTTTCCCAGATATTTGCTTTATATAACTTTCGATTTTAAAAAATCTTCTCTCATCTGCCCTCTCAGCTTTACAATTCTTTCATCCTTTTTTTCCCAAAAGCATCAATTTTATTTCCCATTTGTTTAAATAATTTCTGAAGTATACTTTGTGTATTTATTTTTTCTGAAAATTACTCCAGAGAGCCCTTCCTGTGCTTTCTTGCCATTTTTTACTAGTAGCCATTTTTTTAATAGTAATCCAAAGGTAAAAATGTCTCAGATAGGATAAAGATGTCCCCTTTTTTTCTTATTATCTTTTTCTGGTTTTGACAGTTTTGTTTTTGTAGCTTCAGCCACAGAACATATCACATCTCCATGACAACTGAATGTCAATTCTTTACCTTATCTTTTGTTGGGTAGATTCTGCTAATTAAATGCAGTCTTTAAGAATAAACAACAAGCATTCCCATGCAGGAATGGTCTCTTTAATTGACTTAGTGAAAATGTATACCAAGGTATTTTCATTAAAGTAAAAATGATAGAAATAGAACAAAAAAGGACTTGCCAAAAGACCTAAGAAAACAAGATCTAAACGGGTTTAGAAAGTAGTATGAACTGTATCCAGTGAGGCTGATTTTGCAAGAGAAAGGAAAGACAACTGCATACACGATGATGTGTAGAGTGGTTATCACAATAGGCATAAATCTAAATTAGTACCTTCTAGATTAGAAGTATGACAAATGGCTACTGGTTGGGGATTCTGAGAGATCCCATCACATTTTCCAGATTGGGGGAAATCAGTATAAAGAAATAAAGACTCATGTCTTTGAGTCAGTTTTTTACCCTTGGCAACTGTCTGGACTAGTCCCTGAAGTTTTCTTGGTAAGATTTTTGGAAGTGGTTTGGCATTGCCTGCTTCCTAGGGATGAAGGAGTGTGACTAGCACAAGGTTACCTAGCTGGTTCCATGCCCAATTCAGGAATAGAACTTATGGTCTCCAGTTTCTAGTCTGATGCCTTAACTATTCTACCACAGTGGCTCTCAAAAAGTTGATAGAACTATTGAGTTACAATTGATTTCAGAGTTGATTCTGAAGATGTGATCCTCCACCTTTTTTGTTTAAAGCAGTACCAGAAAGATCCAAACAAGGTGTGATATTTTGCTTTGTTTAATGCTGAAATATACAACTATGGGTTTGTCTGTTTTACTTTAGGACAAATGTAAAGACCCCAAAAAAAGATGAGAACAAGACTAGATTTGTTTCAGTTAATTTAAACTAAGCTGAAATTCAAATTTGTTTAAGTATATTAATTATATACAGTTAATATGACAATACTTTAATTTGATCACAATAAAACTTACAGTCAGAGAGGGCCTCAGCATTGCACACAAGGATTTGGGCCGTAGGTTATTTATCCCTGTCTCAAGGAAAGAAAATACCACACTTGGTTGCATCTTGGAACTAGCAGAATATATTACTATATAAAATTAATCATGCATGAAGATATTTCCTCTTACATTAGTTTTGTAAGAATATTTAAACAAAAAATGATTTTGTCCAAGCTCAATCCATGAACCTCATAATTATTTCATAATTTGAACTTGTTTTTTTTTCACTTATATATCATATAACAATCACCTAGATATAAATCTAGCACATAAATAAAATAAAGAGGGAGCTATCAACTGGCTTAAGAGAACCAATGCATCTTCTGGGAGGAAAACACTAATAGATGAAATTCCAAAACAGCCCAAAGAAGAGTGAGTCTGCTTCATGAACCCAGACTGATGTTAGACGATTGAGGAAAATATGAGAAAATTGGGGGAAAGGGGATGGAACAAAATAGTGGAATAATGAAAATCACTATCCAGCACTGTAGTATGTTCTATTCATTTCTTTTAAATTCAAAATTCAGCATTCTTGCACAAGTTATAGAATGCTCTTTGATTTTGCATAGAAAAAAATGGGATGAATTATCATAGAAAACTACAGAAGTGATTGACTGAAATAGTTAACTGCAGCTGTTGACCCTAGTTTGTGTCACAAATCACATTTATTTAAATTTTAATGTGATATATTATTAAATGCTCCTGATCAAGCCTATTAAAAGCAGATAAATTTAAACTATCTAAAATAACTGGTTTTAGGTCTTATACTAAATATACTGAATATTAGAGACATTGCTCCAAATAATCACCATGGATTTCCATGTATCCTATTCATGAATTAAAAGTGGAATATAGACTGAAGTAACAAACATGCATTAATTGTTAAATTAAGCTCATTCCTGTATTTTTGTTTAAAATGTATGCATTTAAAATAAAAAAACATACTGGGATATAAGTGCCATAATGATTGTAACTGCAGTTAAAAATCTAATGTCCAAATAAAATCCACTCAAAAAACAAGGATTAATTTACAGAAAGTGTACATTAGACTTTTCATTAGGCATCAGGTACACAGGAACAAGAGAAAATGTACTTGAAGGTGCAAGGGCAAATCTGTAGTGTGCATTGTGTAACAATACAAAAGAGAGGAAGAATATCACAGCCTGAACAAAAATTCTGAACTGAATGCACAATCAGAATTTCTGTAATGTCACACTTGGTGACCTGCTATGTAATGAGTAATGCAGAGCATGCAATGCATTGTGTATTTTAATTTTTGCCTTTAGACATCTTTTTCCAAATGTCCATCAGCCATGAAAAATAAAATTCTATCACAATGACTTGTAAAAAGCTGATGGCCAAACTCTTGGAGGCTTATTTTAACTTGCTAAATTCTTTGTATGTCACATTTTATGCAAATCTTCATATTTCAAAGCAGCTTATAATAATAGAGGCTTTATGTGTGCTATGCCAGAGGTTCAACCATACTGAACAGGTCTCATCAAAGGAGCCAGACAAAGAGTGTCTCTCCAAAAAAATATAGTGAGACATAAATTACAGAAACCCATACAGGCTCAGTCATCACTTGGGTCAGCAAGGACCACACTAGGTATTGGAGTTCTGGTACATCTGGTGATAAATGGGTTACAGGTCTCAGAATTGTTGGCTAAGAAACTAGGGCCAACAGCTGCAGATCTATTGGAAGAAAAAGTGTCTACCCATCACAGATATGATACCTGTAACACTCTCAAAGAACAACATCTGCCTATCTCAGGTCCTTGGAAAGGACCCAATAGGTGGACAAAAATTCCAAATCCAATCTAAACATCTGGTTGACTGTGCAATGAATAATATTAATAATAAAGACAGCTTTATTCACAACAGCTTACATCTTGTGACAATACCTTTAATATCATCAAAGAACAACATTTGCCTACCCCAAATCTTGGAAAATAGTCAACAAGTGAACAGATTTGGCTGACTGCAACAAACAATAAACATACTTTAATAATGTATTTAGTAATAATAATAACAATAATTATACGAAACCACCCAAATAGCAGAGGAACAAAAGATCACCTCGTAATTGACAAGATGATTCTGGAAAATTACAAGACAAGGAAGACCAACTTGAATGTAGCATTGATTGATTACAAGAAGGCATTCTACTCCCTGCCACATGATTGGATATTGAAGTCAACAGGAGTCAACAGAAACATCAGAAGCTTCATGCAAAGACTGATGGCACAATGAAAGATATGGCCGCTGGTCAATGGTAATAAATTAGGAGATATTAATATCAAGAGAGGACTCTTTCAAGAGATTCACTATCACCACTATTTTTTGTCATTGCACTGATTCCTCTGTCAACCATACTGAACAAGTCAGGCCGTGTCTATCAAACACCAAAAACATCTGCCAAGCTATGCCAACTCAAATTGTATGGAAAAACACATAGAATCACTGCTCAGCATGATGTGAATATCTTAGCTAAGATATTTCAATGGAGTTTGGACTGGACAAATACGCTGCCCTTACCATCAACAGGGGGAAAAATCCAAAAGAATCAAGAGTCTGGATGAAGAGGATCATTACAAATACCTGAGCATTCTTCAAGCTGACAACATCAAGCACACTGAAATGAAGAAGAAGGTCAGATGTGCATACATTATGAGAGTGAAGATCTTAAACTCAGTGATAGTGGATTCAGCCCATCACAAACTATAAGTCCAGCAGATTTTTAGCGGTTGAGGGTGATGCTTCTCTGGCAGAGGAGTTTAATTTCTTCTTTGCCCATTTTGAGAAGTCCCCAAATGAAATTTCATCACACCCACTTATCCTCAGTAACCGTTTTAAGGTGGAGGAGTGGGAGATGAAACACATATTAAGTGCAGTGAATACAAGGAATGTGGTGGGACAGGATGGTGTGGCTGGGGGAGTGCTTAAGGACGGTGAAGAGCAGCTGGCTGGAGTCTTTACTAGGATCTTCAACCAGTATGTATTTCATTCTGTGTTCCCACCTTGCCTAAAGTAATCATTTATAGACCCATTGGCAAAATATCCATTGTTAGCAGTCTGAATGGCTACTGACCATGGAATTACACTAATAATCATGAAGTGCTTTGAGAAACTTGCATGGAATCATATAATATCAAGTCTGCCACCTGTAATGGATATACATTAATTTGGCTACGGAATGAACAGATCTATGGAGAATGCAATTGCTATGGCTGTCCATGCTATTCTGACTCATTTAGAGCACCAGGATGCAAGGCTGCTCTTTTTGGATTTTAGCTTAGCATTTAATAACATCCACCCTCAGAGATTAGTGTCTAAATTGGCAAATTTGGGACTTTCCTCATCACTCTGTAGTTGGATCTTGAACTTCTTTGTAGATCATTCTTAGAGGGTTAGAGTAGGCCCTACAGCTATCAGCCTCAGCACTGGTTCCCCACAGGGCTGTGTGCTGAGCCCCATTTATACACCCTTTATCCCTATGATTGTACTCATACCTACACTAGCAATAGCACTATAAAGTTTGCAGATGATACAAAGGTGGTCAGACTCATCTCTGGGGGGGATGACTTTTCATATAGGGATGAGGTGATGTGGCTGACTGGGTGGTGCAGGGTCAATAAGTTGTCTTACTTCTAAGACAAAGGAGTTGATCATTGACTACAGAAAGAATAAAACAGACATTCAGCCATTATATTATATATACATGAGGAATGTGTAGAGAGCATCTCAAGTTTTCGGTTTCTTTTCAAACAGTTATAGTTTGAAGAGGACCTGACATGGAGCACAAATTCCATAGCAGTAATCAAGAAGGCACAGCAGAGACTTTACTATCTGAGACTTCTCAGAAAGAACCACCTTATTCAGAAATTGCTAGTAACTTTTTACCATTGTTCTATGGAGAGTATGCTAACATACTGCGTGTGTGTGGTGTGCCAGCTGTATGGTGACTGCATCCATGAAATTAAAACATGCTTGTTCCTTGGGAGGAAAGCTATGGCAAACCTACATAGCATATTAAAACACAGAGACATCACCTTGCTGACAAAGGTCCATAAGGTCAAAGCTATGATTTTCCCAGTAGTAATTTATGGCTGTGACAGTTGGACCATAATAAAGGCTGAGTGCCAAAGAATTGATGCCTTTGAAGTGCAGTGCTGAAGAAGACTCTTGGGAGTTCCTTGGACAGCAAGGAGGTCAAACCAGTCAATCCTACATGAAATCAACCCTGATGGCTCATTGGAAGGACAGATATCGAAACTTTGGCCACCTAATGCAGAGAGAGGAGTCATTGGAAAAGACTCTGGGAATGATTGGGATGCTGGGAAAGGCAAAAAGAGAAATGGAAGGCAGAGGATGAGATGGTTAAACAGCATAGTTAGTGCAATGGGCATGGGTTTGGGTGGACTCCGGGAGTGCAGGACAGAGAGGCCTGGCATGCTGCAGTCCATGGGGTTGCAAAGAGTTGGACACAACTGCACAGCTGAACAACAATGTCAGCTGTACAGTAGCAGATAGAAAAGTGCTCCAGAGGATCATTACACTGCCCAGAAAATCATGGGTTTTCCCCTTCCCTCTCTGGAACAGCTGTATAGCTCCTGCTGCCTTGGGAAAGCTCAGAGTATAGTTAAAGATATATTCCATCCTGGACATCATCTGTTTGAACTGCTGCCTTCAGGCAGGAGATATAGAGCAATTAAGATGAGGACAATAGGCTAAAAACAGGGTTTTTTTCAAAAGCAATAGTTACACTTAATGCTTCTGTGGCTTGATTGTGGATGGTGTTAAGGGATTGTGCAATATCTGGAATGTCATGAGTGTGTTGGGGATTTTATTGTATTTTTATGGTTTTAAGTGGTTTAATGTTTTTAAGGTTCCTATTTTATGGTTTGGTTTGGAAGTATTATGTTCAGATTGGAAGGTTGCACTCAATTTCATTGTATTTTATGATTTTGTTATATTCTACAATGACAATAAAGTTATCTATCTCTCTATCTATCAAAATACTATGAAGGCAATTAATACCTGGTCAATTCCAGTCATTAGAGACACAGTTGGAATAGTGGACAGAACTCAAGCAGAACTAAAGGCCCTGGATAGGAAGACCAGGAAAATAATGACAATGAACCATGTCCGTCATCCATGCAGTGACGTTGACAGACTCTACCTACCAAGAAAAATAGGCGGGTATGTAACATTACAAGTACACCTAACAGTTGAAGAAGAAAAAATGGCATTAGAGGAATATCTGAAAGATAGTGAAGAAGATTCGCTAAAGCTACTATACTAGAAAGACTTAGTGAGTATTGTTGAGATGAAACTGGCATATAAGGAAGACCAAATGAACTATAGAAAAGAGTCATAGCAAGGCAAAGCATTACATGGCCAGTACATTAAAAAATAGAAGTGCAACAATGATACACTGGAAGATCTGCAAGAAATTCCATTTGCCTGCAAGAAAGACCTGGTGGGATCATAAAATAGAGAAAGTAATAGAAAGTGAAGAAGCTACATTGCTCTGAGGCTTCAGAATACAAACCTGTTACATAACTCTCCAGACTTAACAACTGTCAATAAGAAAGACAAAGAAGTCTGGATAGTGAATGTGGCAGTACCTGGAGAATAGAAGAGAAAGAACTAGAGAAAGCCACAAAATAAAAAGATCTGCAAATAAAAAATAATAACAGGGGCCTTGAGTGCAATCCCAAACAACTAGAGCACCCCTTGAACATCTTCAGCATTGACAAATTCACCATCAGTCAATTACAAAAGGCAGCATTACTAGGAACTTATATCCTGTGATGTTACCCTTAACATTATCAAAGAACAGCATCTGCCTATCCCAGATCCTTGGGAAGGATTCAGTAAGTAGACAAAAATGCAACTCCTGTCTAAACATCTGGCTGAATGAGCAATGAACCATAATACATGTGAAAAATAAATAAATAAAAAATAACTGTTGAAGTAGTAGCAATCATTTCCCCAAAGGCCCTTCAAAAAAATGTGGTCTTTAAAAGCCTTATTTTAGTCCTCAGTTACTACTTTCTTGTTGTTTTAATAATGTATTGGATTTGTTTATAATTCTGTACTGTCCAGAGTCATTCTATGTCTGGTGGCCAATTAATGTGACTTATAAATTAAATCAGGAAACAAATGAACAAAATTTCCAGAGAAGGCTATGCTACAGTGTAGGTACCATAACAAGATAACAGTGCTTTCTAGATTCATTCCACTCACCTCCAACAAGCACCTCAAATGCAGACTTGGTCTCTCAAGGGCAACAATCCCTTTGTGAAAATGGTAGTTCCCCAAGAACCATGATGAATAAATAGCAACTGTATTGTTTGGATTCATTTTTAATTTATTTTTCTCAACCATACTCAAACATTTGAGGCACTGAAACAGAACTTCAAATATCTTCAACTAGGCCTAAAGTGGAAATATAATACAGTATTTATAAATATAAATATTTAACAACTCCTTGTTCAGCAACCATTTATAGTTATAGTAATGATGAAAAAGTAACTTTATGACTAATTCTCAGTTACATCCTTTGCAGATCTTAAAGCTTCTTCATTTTCTGTTATTTTCTCTATTTTTGTTCCCACCAGGCCTTGTTTTCAGATAAATGGTATTTGTTGCAGATCTTTCAATGCACCATTATTGTTACTTTGCCATGTCATCGTATGTAAGCAGTCTGTGTGATCTTTTTTCAGCAACTAATGAGGTGGTCCACTGTTTCTTCTTTGCAGAGGTGGCATTTGCTGTCCGTTGCTGTCTTTTCAGTTCTGGCTTTGTGTGGATTTGTTCTTAAGACTTGGTCTTGTGCAGCAAAATTAGTACCTTTGTCTCTTGCTTCAATTTTCCTGCTCTTAGCCATTGCCAAGTCTTGGTATTATGTGCTTTACCTTTTATTTTTTTAATGTACTGGCCATGTTGCGCTTTGCCTTTTATTTTTTTAATGTACTGGCCATGTAATGCTTTGCCTTTACCGTATCTCTTTCTGTTCTTCATTTGGTCTTTCTTGTATGCTAGTTTTGTCTCTCCAGTATGCAGTAAGCCTTCCTGGTGTACTAGCTGTAGTACATCTTCTTCACTGTCCTTCAGATATTCTTCCAGTGCCCTTTTTTCTTCTTCAGCTGTCTGATGTACTTGCAACACTCCACACCCACCTATTTTCTTTGGTAGATAAAGTCTGTCAGCATCACTGCATGGATGAAAAGCATGTTTCATGGTCATTATTTTTCTGGTCTTCCTATCCAGGGCCTTTAGTTCTGCTTGAGACCAGTCCACTATTCCAACTGTGTCTCTAATGTCTGGAATAACCTGGCAGATGTTTTTGATATTTGATAGCCACAGCCTGACTTGTTCAGTATGGTTGACAAAGGAATCAGTGCAATGACAAACAATAATGGTGATAGTGAATCTCTTGAAAGAGTCCTCTTTGCCGAGGGGGGTGGGGTAAAATAAAGAAAAAATATATAATCACTAACCTATGTAAGCTGCCAAGAGTCTTTGGAAATTGGCAGCATAGAAATATGATTAATCAATAAATCTCTCCCAGTTTATTACCATTGACCAGCAGCCATATCTTCCATTTTGCCATTAGTCTTTGCACAAAGCTTCTGATGTTTCTGTTGAGTCCTGTTAGTTCTAGGCACTTCAATATCCAGTCATGTGGCAGGGAGTAAATTGCCTTTTTGTAATCAATCCATGCTACATTCAAGTTGGTCTTCCTTGTCTTGCAATTTTCCAGAATTATCTTGTCAATTAGAAGTTGAATTTTTTTCCTCTACTCTCTGGGTGATTTCTTTTTTGCTGAGGTGGAAAGAGCTTGTTTTCAACTAGATGCTATTGGCAATAAGCATGTATTTAACTTATTATCAATGTCCAAAAAATCTACATAGTATTTATAACTACATTTTGCATCTCTGTTCTTTCCAAGATTTATTCAGAAACAAATAAGGATTGATTTGTTCCAAGGGTCTTCTGGGCAAAAATTTGTTTTCTTAATGTCAGACTTCAGCCTTGGGACTTTGGGAGTAAAACAAGTCTCTGAGCAGATGCTGAGTTAATATTCCCTCAGTTAACTCAAAACGTAATTAGAATCCCTAATGTCAAAGATTGATTTTCAGCCAGAAATTTATTCTAAATAGATTTCACCACAAGTACTTTTCCTAAAACAAACAAAAAATAACTTTCTAGTAATATTATCTTATTGTATATCTTCAGAAAATGAGAAATTAAGTTAGCTTCATCCATACCTAGACATTGTTCTTAGAAAGTCATTGAACATAGCTTTCTTGTTCTTGGCTTCACTTCTAGGTTGCCCTATTGCTAGAAAAGACCAGCAACCATTCTGAAGGGCAGGAAAAAATATCATCAGTCTTTACTCGTGCCTTTCTCTTGCAAATGTGACCTCTAGAAGTGTTTTCCTGCTGCATTTTTAAAGTAGCCTTTCTCTCTTATGTGAGCTCAAATGCTTCTTGTCAATTCTGGATGGAACATTTTACTTCATTACAACATAACCCCAGCCATTCATTGGTTATAGTAGTCACTTAGTCTTAAATCTGTGATATACAATAGCATGTGGCCTAAACACTTGCTGTTGAAGATTTTTCAAAGCTATTATTTGCTCTTTTGCTTTTCATTTCAAAAGTGCTCAGTGCTCACTGAAGAATGTGATTGTGCTTGTGGCCTTGCAATGACAAAATATTTCCCATTACTTCCATAGTTTCCCTCAAGGCTAAGTTGCTTTCAGATTTATGTTTTTATCTTGTCTTCGTTGTCATCCATAGACAACTCATTGTCTGTTTTCAGATCTTCCATTCTGTTCATTCCCTGTGTCTTTGTTTCTTAGCATTTAAATATATTTGTTGTACTGAACTGTGTGTGTCTAGGCTTCTAAATTCATTTAGACAGCATCTCAAGCCTATATTAGAGAATCCCAATGAAGGATCAAGGAAGAAAATATCTTCAAGAATATTGTACAGATGAAAACTGGGATAAAAGAAGTTTTCTTAGCTCTTTTTAAATTAACAATTTAGTATAAAATATAAAATAATATCACTAAAATATATATAAGGCAACTGGAAATGAATATTTACTATTGACTATGGTACACAGAAACAGTAGATAATTTATTCAACTGTAGAATAGCAAAGCTTTAAAATAGTGTATGCTGACTTTTTAATTTATAAGGGCAAGTGGCTAAATCTTTGAACAGTGGGTACTTAATTTGTGAGGAATTGACATCACCATGCATTCAATTTAAAAAAAAAACACTCCAAATTTAACATTGTTGTTGCTCAATTACTAAGTCATGTCCACGTTGCCATGCAGCTCCTGCTGTTTCACCTCAGCTCCTGCCGACCTAGCAGTTCAAAAGTGTGCAAACACGAGTAGATAAATAGACGCCTTCAATGACAGATGGTGCAATTTGTTGGTTGAAGTACTTCCTCAGTCACATCATGGCCTCTCTCTCTCTCTCTCACCCTGCCAAGAGGGAGTAACACTAAGAAAATGATGATGACTCTGTTTTCAAAAACACAAGGGAAGAGTATTAAGACAACTATTTGATCATCGGGCAGTCTGACATTAGTACTGGGATATTTCTAGAACAGACCATAAAGAATTTAACTGATACGCATATCTGTTTATCAAATCTCAGATGAAACAACAATAATAATAACTAGACAACCTATGCCTCATTGGGTCATCATTTCAGATATATTCCTTACCTAAACAGAGAAACAGAATGACCAAGATGGTCAAAAAAGCAGTGGGAGGAGGATCAACTTCCAATTTCCTGTTGGCTTCTCCATTGAGTTTCCTTGTGAGAATCTGGCAGGGATCATTGAAAATCTTCTTCCTTCCTCCCTTCCCCCTTTCCTCTTCCCCATTCCCTTCCCAACAGGCAGGCTGCTGATGGGGGAGGGAGGGAGGGAGAGATTGAAAGACTG
>JANHZU010003590.1:4808-15270 GCA_032468055.1 Acrochordus granulatus
CTGCTGCATGAAATGTCTTCTAAGAATGAGCCTTTTTATCAGAAGCCTCTCTTCTAAAGCTCTTCATGTCTAAGCAGATTCTTAGGAGAGATGTGATCCTTTAAATAGTTAAGCCCTAAAAGCTATACAGAGCTTTAAAAAGTTAATGCCACTCTTTCCCTCTAGATTTCTAGCAAGGAATATATGTTCTCTAGCAATACCTTAGAGCTAAAACTGAGAGCTGTGTTCTGTTTCATAAGGAAAGAAGCTAAGGAATAAGTAGGAATATAGCGTAGAAAGAAGTACGGAGCAGGGTCCCTCACTGAGAGTAATAGTTCTAACACTAAAATACTAAATTCCTTGGAGTGCTTAATCTTTCTGGCACATCAGAATGTAAAGTAACTGACTGGAAAATTGGCTGACAGATTAAAGAGGATCACTAGAAGATCAGGATTAACTTGATAGGATTAATTTACTCCTTACTACTTGTACTATAAGGAGAGCAATATCCTATGCTTGTTTTAAAGAAACCAGGACCAATGTGTTTATTTTTAGCTGTTGTCAAACTGCTGACATGCCTTTCCTTTTTTATTTGGAAAGTAATTTCAATATTTTTGTTTTTATTTAATTTTACCCCAATTAAAGCTACATGCACCCAAAAGACTTGGTGGAGTATATTTGATTAAGGGTTGGGCTGCCTGCTAATTTTCTGACTTGTGCAAAAAAAGGAGTTATCTCTTTGAGTTAACTTATCTCTGCAAGGCCACTAACTTCTTATTTCTCTGTGTGTCTAGGACTCTTTTATTTCTTGGGTTCTATTGTCAACTTCAGTCAGGATCCAGATGTCCACTTTAAATATATCCAGGCTGCCTGCAAGACTGGCCAAATCAAAGAAGTTGAAAGGATCTGCCGTGAAAGCAACTGTTACAATCCAGAACGAGTAAAAAATTTCCTGAAGGTAGAATTTTGTGCACACTACCATTTATATCAATCGACCTCAGCTACTAATAATATTTATTTTAAAATGGATGGAATTTCACCCCCAGAATTCTCCATCCAACATTGCTCCCAGGAATTTTGGGAGTCAAAGCCCATCCATTTTAAAATTGCTGAGGTTGAGAAACACTGTTTTAAACAATTGGAGCATATTGCCCTTCATAAAAGTGTTAAGAAACATGTGGTAGCTTCTCTGGTTTTATTCTGGATCAAGAGGGATTAATTCTAGCTGGCAATCTTTGCAAAGGTGGTGGCATTAAGTAGGGTAGTTGATTGCAGTCTTCAAATACCATTGCCCTTTCTCTGATCCACAGTTAACCTCTGAGAATATCTGGCAGTCACAATAGCAGGGAAAAGATTTGAAAAGCCTTGAATTGCTCTTTGCTAGTCTTTTGTCCCATCCAGGGAGATTAATCTTTTTCAGGGATAAAGCAGGAAGCTGATTTTTGCCTTCCCAAGGAGATAAATTAAAACCATGATCTCAAGAGGCTACCAAAATAATCCAGACAGAGAAAAGAGGAAAAGAAAGAGAGTCCATTTCTAAAATGAAGAAGGCTCCCAGAAAGGGCTTTCTCTGTGTGTTTTTCATAAACAATTTGTATATATAGACAAACATAAATAGCAACATTATGACATTGGGTTAATCAAACATTGAAATGTGGTTCTTTGATCTTAAGCATAGTATGTTTTTAAATATAGGAACAAGGATTTTTATTTTCCCATAAGGTAACTAATATATTCTTGTGTGTTACTGTTCAGCTTGATGGTAAAAAGAGTCCCTTTGGGATTAACTAGAGTCCCCCTTCAAATTATGGCTTCTTCCAGGTTTGAATTAATGCTTTGTTGTTGTTTATTTATTAAATTTGTGTGCTGCCCATCTCTTGGCGAGCGACTCTGGGAAGTTTACAATAAAATATTATCTTCCAGAGGTGCTGAATTACAGCTTCAATAATCTCATTCAATGAGATCACAGGTCAGGGAAAGAAGAATACTATTCTTCTGTCCTTAATAGTTACTGATTTATGTTTTTTGAGTGTGTGTGTATTTCTTTTTCTGTCAATGTAGGAAGCCAAGCTTACGGACCAGCTTCCCTTGATCATTGTCTGCGATAGATTTGACTTTGTTCATGACCTGGTTCTTTACTTGTACCGTAACAATTTACAGAAGTACATTGAGATCTATGTTCAGAAGGTACTGTGCATTTCCTTGTTAAGTGTGTTCTGACAGCAGTTAAATAGATCCTTCAGAGTAGTGTATCACAATTTCAGCCATTTTAAGATATGTGGACTTCAACTTGCAGAATTCCCAGAGTGTATGTATATAGTTAGTCCTTGACTTACGATCATTTTATTTAGTGATTGAAATTACAATGGCACTGAAAAAATGACCAAAGCCCTCACACTTAGGAAGTTGCAGCATCCTAATAGTCACGTGATTAAAATTTGGGTGGTTGGCATCCAGCATGTATTTATGATGGTTGCAGCATTCTAGGGTCACATGATCACCATTTGTCACTTTCTCAGCCAGCTTCCAACAAGCCAAATCACTGAGCAAGCTAGATTCAATTAGCAATCACATATTCATTTAATAACTTCAGTGATTCACTTAGCCATGGCAGACAAGATTGTAAAATGGAACATGACTCACTTAACAACTGCCTAGCTTAGTAATGGAAATTTTGGTCCCAGTTGTGGTTGTAAGTCAAGGATTACTTGTACACAGGCTAGGAAATTCAAGGGGTTGAAGTCTTACCTGTCTCAAAGTAGCTTAAATTGAGAAATGGTAATAGAATTAGAGGGCATTTGAAGAACGGTGGGCTCCAGTTAGTTATTGTTTGTGATATTTTCCCCTTTTAAGTGGTGCTCTGAGTTTCAACATGCATTCCTGGGACTGACTTGGAAGATGAGGGATCACCAGCCTTGAAACTAAGCATTTTTCCTTCTCTAGGTAAACCCAAGCCGCATCCCTGCAGTTGTGGGAGGCCTCCTAGATGTGGATTGCTCTGAAGATGTGATTAAGAACTTGATCATGGTGGTGAGAGGCCAATTTTCTACAGATGAATTGGTAGCTGAAGTAGAAAAAAGAAACAGGTAAGACCCCCAGGGGTCTTCAGAATGTTTTTATTTCCAAAGACTGATTAAATTGGCTTCCCCTTACAGAATCTCAGGGCACGTATCTGCTTTTTAAAACCAGCCTGTAAACCACTGAGATTGATATAGGCACTGGGGGAAAATTTTGCATGCCTTTTTGTCTAGAGGATGTTTACTGTGGGTTGAGGCTAAAGCTGCTACTCAGTAAGAAGATCCTTTCTTCTTGAGACTTTGCAGAAAGATGAATCTAGTGAGCCCAGTTAAAAGTTAGCTACAGCTAGCGATAGAGTGAACTCAAGAGCCATGTTCTTTTTCAAGGCTTAAGTTGCTGTTGCCTTGGTTGGAGTCGCGGATTCACGAAGGCTGTGAAGAACCCGCAACGCACAACGCCCTGGCTAAAATCTACATCGACAGTAACAATAACCCTGAGCGCTTCCTGCGGGAAAATCCCTTTTATGACAGTCGTGTTGTAGGCAAATACTGTGAAAAGAGAGACCCTCACCTGGCCTGTGTTGCCTATGAAAGGGGGCAGTGTGACATTGAGCTCATAAAGGTGAGCATTGACATTTTCTTGATATGAAGTAGCAGACAGCTGTAGAAACTAATATAAATTAAAAGGATTTCATTTTTTTAATCCACCAAGTTGGAAACCTGGCCAATGCTATTTTTGAACTTGGAAAGAGTCCTTTTATATACTAGTTGATCAGAACACTACTTTTTAACACAGGCCTTTTCCTTTCCCATCTTTCTTTTAGGTTTGCAATGAGAATTCTTTGTTTAAAAGTGAAGCGCGTTACCTGGTGCGAAGAAAAGATTCAGAACTATGGGTCAATGTTTTGGAGGAAAACAACCCCTTCAGGAGACCACTCATCGATCAGGTATATCGAAGAATGGGAATCTACAAATCCAGTTGCAGGTTGTGATTGAGGAATGAATAAGAATAGACACATGCCCTGTTCTTCATCAGAGGCAGTATCAAAATCATATGTGCCCTTTCCTTTTTTAAATGAGATTAGCATAGTTTATTTGTTCATTCTTTAAGGTTGCCCAATTGCATAGCAGCTCCATGCTTTGTGACATTTCCTTTTTTTTTTTGATAAGAGCTGTTTGGAGAAGAAACTTTGCTCATTTCTAAATAAAATTTTTCCTTTGGGGGGAAAAAACAATCTGAAACAGCTTGTCTTAGTCATGTTTGATTAACTTACCTGCTAAGCAAATCTTGTACTAAGATTACTACCACTACATTGTTGATTCTACTATCAACATTCTGTTCTTTGGTGTATATCAAAGTGTATTTCTGCTCTTTGCTGTAAATTAGGCTAGGACTGTATTTAATGATGGAAGTGGCCTCGTTTTTTCCAAATACCAGGTTGTCCAGACAGCATTATCAGAAACTCAAGATCCAGAAGAGGTTTCTGTGACGGTTAAAGCATTCATGACTGCTGACCTACCAAATGAACTGATTGAGTTGCTCGAAAAGATTGTCTTGGATAATTCTGTCTTCAGTGAGCACAGGTGGGAAAGAACATTTCTGTCTTTATATATGTAATACAGTTAGTCCTTGGGTTATGACCATTATGTCCATTACAGTTGCAAATGGTGATGGCCGTTAAGCAAGACAGCCTCACAATAACCTCTATCCCCTGTTGTCCCTGATGCAGCAATTAAACAAATGTGCAGGTCTTTAGATAGAGAATGGGGTGCCTCAGGGGTGGGGTGGGGGCCCTGGAAGGCCTACCACAGGCCCAGGCTCTCCTGCCCCAGGCCTTTCAAAGCATCCCCCACCTCCTGAGGCATCCCATGCTCTGCTCACCCCTCGAGGTCCCTACTGTTTTTCAGCTTCCTTCTCACTCAGCAATCTAGGGAGATCAGGCCAGCTAGAGTTTGATGACAACCACAAAAAATGCCATAAAATTAGATCAATCAGATGATAACCCCCTTAATAATCAGCACAACCTATGACCGTAATACCAGACTCAATTATGGTCGTAAGTCAAGAAGAGTACTTCTTCTCTTCTGTAAAGAAGAGTACCTTGTTTTAAAGAAGGATCTGATTTTAATTGCTGGTAACAAGTATGAGACACGTACTCCCAGCTGACTGCATGGATGGCTTATTTCTGCACTGTAGTTATGTTTTATTGGCACAAAAATTGCCAATGATTATTTACAAAACTTACTCCTGTTGGAATCTGGTGGCTTAACTTTTTCCTTGTGAACTCTTAAAAGGAATCTCCAGAACCTCTTGATCTTGACTGCCATCAAAGCAGATCGCACTCGAGTCATGGAATATATCAATCGACTGGACAACTATGATGCCCCGGATATTGCCAACATTGCTATCAGCAATGAGCTCTATGAAGAAGCATTTGCCATCTTTAGGAAGTTTGACGTCAATACTTCTGCCATTCAGGTGAGGCTTAAATCAGTAGCTTGTCAACCTTTAAAGAACTCCCTTTTTTCTTTTTTAAGTCCCCACATGTAATGCTCAAACTCATACATGACTTGCAACAAAAGCTGCAGCATTCAGAATTTTATTCTTGGACAGCAGAGGACAGGAAGGACCCCTGCAAGAATGTCTCTTCCTTGCAGATGCACATGGCAAAACAATATAAATCTTCACTTCCTTGCCAGAAATTGACTTCCATGTGACAGGTTTTTTTAAACAAAAGCATAAGTCATAGTGGAAAAAAACCTGAAAATATGGCCACATTCACTTTGCTTTATTATCCTACCTCTTCCTCCTTCTTCCTTCCCCTACTAGCATGTCTTATATTTCGTAGTATCTTCCAGATATGTTGTATAACATATTTTTGAATCCTCATCCATATTGTCCATAGAATCAATACTGGAAGAAGGAAAGGAACAGATTGTGGACATGTAGTACAGGTAGTCCTCAACTTATGACCAGATGTGTAGTAACTGTTCAAAGTTATAACAAACCTTCCTGGGAGTATTTACAACCCATTTCTGAAGTTCCAATAGCTGGTGCCCACCCTGTCTATTGTCACGTGACTCCATGCAAGGCATTAGGCACTTAACAGCTGTTTGCACCATCTCTGGTCACATGATCTAATTTTACAGTTGATTTATTTATTTATTTGTTCATCACATTTCTATGCCACTGATTTTCTGGAGACTCTTGGCGGCTTACATAGATTAGGAATTATACATTTCTTTATTTTTACCCCTTTCTCCTCAGCTGGCTGGTGATGTTTTGCTGAAAAACTAGCATTTATTTCTGGTTTCCAACAAAGCTAGCCCATAGTGAATCATTAGTTCACTTAATAACCTCCACAAAAAAGGTCAGAAAATTGTGTTGGTCACGTGGGTGATCCAATTTATGACTATCATGATTTATGACTCTGATTCGCAGGTTCCATTACGGTCATAAGTGAAGGATCACCTGTAAACAAAAATTCCTAGTGTGGGTTTAGATTGAAATAAATTTGAGCCCATGGTTTCTAGTTCCATAATCTCTACACCAAGTACCTGAGAATGCACAGAATTGTTTTTTGAAAGTGATATATTTCAGAGACACTAGTTAATCTCCTTGCTCACTTGCAGAAGTGTGATCTAACACAGTAGAGCTGGAGTCTTGTTCACACTTTTGTGAATGAGCAAGGAAATTAACTAGCATCTCTGAAATTCTGTGCGTTCTCTAGGACTTGGTTGGTTTAGATTGTTGGAAGGGTTCTCCCTCTTTCTAAGAGTTTCTGACATCTCATTCTTGAACTCTTGTCCAGGTGTTGATAGAACACATAGGCAATTTGGATCGTGCCTATGAATTTGCTGAGAGGTGTAATGAACCAGCAGTTTGGAGTCAGCTGGGCAGAGCACAGCTTCAGAAAGACTTGGTTAAGGAAGCCATAGATTCGTACATAAAGGCTGACGATCCTTCTGCCTACATGGAAGTTGTCCAGGCAGCCAACAGAAATGGTAAGACAAAGGCCTCCTTCATAGGAGCACAGATATTTCAATTTTTGCATGTATATCAGGAGCCTTTGCTCCTTTCTTAAGTAAAACACCATTTGATAGTAATGGATTAGTCACTGTTCTTTTTGTTTCAGTCACTGTTTTTCAAAAAATCCGGGTAAGAATATAGATTACTTTTTAGTCTTTTTTTTTCACAAACAGCATTTTTATATGTAATTTACTCCAGCATACATATTTTGCTAGGCATATCTATCTAAAATATACATTTTGGCAGATATGAAAGGTAAGAATCCTCTTATAATTCAGAAGTGCAAAGCAGAAGCATATATTTTAACACACACATTAATTTGAGTAATGATAATTGGATTGGTTTGCTTAAAAATGTGGACCATATAGAATTTGGCCAGAAAAATCTTGGCATGACTGTTTAAATCTGAAAGTGTATCTTTGTATATGGCAATGTATACCGTTGCTCCAAATGGCTTTGAAATGTAAAGATATCAGAGGAATAATTTCTTAGAATAGCTTTTCTGTTCGGGATCAGTTTGTCAGTAAACTTCATATTGTTGGGTATTCTTCCACTCATTCCACTGCTGGTTTTTGCAAATGTCCAACACCCTGAAAATACGTTATTTTCTCTTTTTCTATCCCTTCAAGATAACTGGGAGGATCTGGTCAAATTCTTGCAAATGGCTCAGAAGAAAGCCAGAGAGTCTTATGTTGAGACTGAACTGATTTTTGCCTTAGCAAAAACAAACCGGCTCTCGGAGCTAGAAGAATTTGTCAGCGGTCCTAACAATGCACACATACAACAGGTATTTCATTTTGAGTTTAAACTTTTAGCACGACTAATTAAACATAATTTTGAAGAACTGGCATGGTGTAATGGTTAATAATGATAATCATTTATTAAATGTGTAATACATGTGTTCTTAGACAGCAGAGGATAAGAAGGGCCTCTAGTTTCAAGAATGCCTCTAGTACTAAGAAAAATACCTGCCTTATGGATGCACATGGTAAAACAATATAAATGTTCACTGCTTTGCCAGAAATTGACTTCCAGAGATTCTGGGCAGGTTACAAACTGTTAAAACACTTAAAAACTAGAAAACAATAAAAATAACAAAACCTAGTTGCATCAGGCAGTGATAGCTTTCCCGTGTGAATTTGATGAGTGCAGGGCCAAACAAGCAGACCTTGTAACCAAGTGGGAAGGACAACAACAAGAACTAATCTTGATTTTTGGTTTGTTGCTTAGCATACCTATGCTGGCATTCATGTTCTGGTTCTTTGTCATTGTTTGGTTTTACTATCACAACCCCTGTTTCCTTTAGGTTGGCGATCGCTGCTACGAGGAGGGAATGTATGATGCAGCCAAGCTACTCTACAATAATGTGTCAAATTTTGCACGTCTGGCCTCTACATTGGTTCACCTTGGAGAGTACCAAGTAGCTGTTGATAGTGCTCGTAAAGCCAACAGCACCAGGACATGGAAAGAGGTAACTTTTTCTAATGTTCTCTAGGCAGTGTGGCCAATTGCAGTGTAATGTTCTGTGGCCATGTGAACACTGTGGCCATGTGAACAATGTAATGTTTAGTGTGGCCAATTGCAATGTAATGTTCTCTAGGCAGTGTGGCCAATTGCACAAGGGTGCCAGACTGGGACTTATATATAATAATATTATAATAATAGAATCACTGGATTCAATTGTCCACTTTTGCTAAGAGTATATTTTATTGCAGGTGTGTTTTGCCTGTGTGAATGGAAAGGAGTTCCGGCTTGCACAGATGTGCGGGTTACATATTGTAATTCACGCAGATGAACTTGAGGAATTGATAAGCTATTACCAGGTTGGTTTCCTTTAACTCTTTAAAACATAAGGATGCTTGACCTTTGAGATGGCATAAAAGTTATTAAAAATAGGTGTATCACATTTCTTCCCATTGAACTAGTAAAGTTAAAAACAGTCGCAGTTTTCATATTGAAATAAGTATAATCAGCATGGTTTTGTTATATACAGTACATGTAGAATTCTATATATACATGTATTCATCCATGTACTTATTTTATTATAAATAAATTATAAGCAATCATTGTTGCCTACAGCAGAACTGTTCGTGCTAATAAAAGTACTAAACAATAGCATGAAAAAAAATTCCCACTAAACCCTAGAAACTGAGGAATCTCTGCACAATTCCTGGAAGATACATGCAATTTTTATTTACATTTTAGAATGAAATTTGGGATACTGTACTCAGCAATGCAGTTTTTATCTTCCTGATGAATAAGTCGCTTTTGCTCGTTTTTAGTTCTGTCCAAATGTTTAAAATGTCCCCTCTAAGCAGAGGTGTCCCCTTTCTTAAGAAGTTTCTTCTGAAGTATGGGAGTACAGACAGTTCAAAGAATTATTTTTTTATCTTATCTGCAAATATGGTATAAGCTGCTTAAACCTGCTGTGCTCTTGACTCTCAGGGCCGAGGATACTTTGAGGAATTGATTGCTCTCTTGGAAGCAGCTCTTGGCCTGGAACGTGCTCACATGGGAATGTTTACTGAACTTGCTATTTTATATTCTAAATATAAACCTCAGAAGATGAGAGAACATCTGGAACTGTTCTGGTCCAGAGTTAATATTCCAAAGGTATTTGATATTGATATTGTTCCTTTTTCCAGTAAGCTTACTTTACTCTATGTTAATGACAAAATGATTAAAATCAACCAGAAAAAAAATAGAAATAGCAGAAAATAATGTTGGTATAGTGGGGACAGATGTTAACCCCTTGACATATGTGTCCATTTGTAGAGGTGGGCCTTCTATGACCTAAGGTGCCTGGCGATCCACAATCCATGTGATGCTGTTGAACTTCCAGTTCTTAGCATTCATCATCATTGGCCATACCTGCTAGTTTAACAATATCTGGAAGGCTGTAGGTCTAACACACACTCCTGAGAGCAATTGAGTTTAGGTATCTAGAATGTAAGGAACCAGCAATATTTTTCCTAGTTTTGAACTCTGCACTGGGTACAATTCAAAATGCTGAATACAGCATTATCTATAAAGTCATACATGGCTTGGCACCATGGTATTTCCTGCAGTTGGAATCAAGCTGCCTGACTTGTGCATTCTGGGAGAAACTCAATGGTCCTCCATCTCTGCAAGGTACAAGTGGAGTAGCAATGCCTGTTTTAGGGCAAGGTTAAGCAGAGTAGCAGTGCCTATTTTAGGGCACAATTTTAGCCCTCTTCCAAAAACTAGGTTAATTCCTATGGTCCTAGCTACTTCAAACTTTTGAAAATAGAGTTATTTCAAATGGCTTATGGTGAGTGAATAGATGCCCTGTTTATTTTTAGGATTATAGTTCTTTAGAATGTTACATATTTCAGAGATGTTGTTTACCTTGTAATTATAAAATGCTAGGAGTCTTGCAACTGTGGCAAGTGTTAAGTAGATCCACAAAACAGTC
>JANHZU010003590.1:15546-26310 GCA_032468055.1 Acrochordus granulatus
TGGCCAAAGTACTTGAGCTTCAACTTCAGTATCTGTCCCTCCAAAGAGCAATCAGGTTTGATTTGCTGTAGGATTAAAAAGTGATTATAAAATCAGGTCTAGCCATACAATGATTAACTTAACAACTGAAATTCTGGTCCCAACTATGGTCATCAGTTGAGGACTACCTGTACGTTTTCCAAAAGTGGTATTGAGATGTATTTGACAAACAATAGTTATCATGGCTACTAGTTATTGATAATTCATGTCTATTCTTCACGAATTAGTCTTTGAATAGCGTCTTCAATGTGGGGTTGTTACATTTAGTGTATCATTTAAGAAGCTAACCATTTTCTCAACTCACTCTTACCCACTAGGTTGCCAACGTGGAGTTGTATTACAAAGCCCTCCAATTTTATTTGGATTACAAACCATTGCTGATCAACGATCTCCTCCTAGTATTATCTCCGCGGCTGGATCACACCAGGACAGTCAGCTTTTTTTCCAAGGTGACTTGAAGAAGCACTTTTAGAAAGAATTGGCCAATATCGAGTTCAGATGGAATGATTCAAGGCAAAAGGGTGAAAAGAAGGTTTTCAGTTTTCTGATTTATTACTCCCATTTGTGTATAAATGGACTTGGGTATTTTGAGGAGTCATTTTCCAGATGTTTTCCATGCATTTTATCCTGAAAGATTGCTTTGAGGAGAAGGCTAGTTTGTATTGTTTGGATGGCACGAGTTTGAATGCTGAACTTGGGTGAGTGCCTATCAAATATTTTTCTTGCCTTAAATGTTTGCCTTCTTCCATAGGTTAATCAGCTACCTCTTGTGAAACCATATTTGCGTTCAGTCCAGAATCACAATAATAAAGGAGTGAACGAAGCATTGAATAATCTTCTGACAGAGGAAGAAGATTACCAAGTGAGTTTTGGAGGTAGAGTTGTAGCTAACACCTACACTGTAATAATAAAAAAATGGATGTCAAATGATCATCTGATTTATAGCTTGCTCCAGTGTGCGTGATGGTTGCAGTAATGAAGCCATAGTATATGACATGTATCCTCTGCTCTTGTTGATGAACCCCATAGATGGGCTGAGATTCCCTCAATTGACAAGAATCATGCAAATAATGATATAAATAGAGTTTGTAGAATTCATAGGCAATGGTCCCATTCTGTATTCAATTCTGGGAAATGTAATTTCCGCAGACCTAAAGGGCACCATTTAAGACTGTTTTGGGAACCTGTCTTTCCCCAAAGAACAAGAATGTTTAAGCACTTTATTGGTCCCCATAAACATTTCTATAAGATTGAATTATAACTGCTTTAGGGCTGTTGCTTTGTCCTTTCATCCTACTAAACTACAGTCAATTCATCTTGATAAGAAAAGTTATTGGATGAGGCCAGTAGTTCATCTTATCCCAGCCTCCTGTGGCATTCATAACTCCAAAGCTTAGGTAGGTAGGAGTTTGGCTGCCCTTCATCATGCCAGTAACTGGCATTTGGACAGTCATTCAAGAGGTGCCACACAGCCAACTAGATTTGTCTTGTTCCTTTTTAAAAACTTGTATCTTTTGATTGTATATATATTTTTCATGTTTTTGTGAGCTGTCCAGAGTTATTGGGAGTCAGCTGGCATAAAAATGTAATATTTTTTTTAAAAAAAAGGGCCCCTGGTTGTTTTCAGCAAGGTCTCTCTTTGTGGGCCCTTCCTTTCTCCTAACAGGGCTTGCGAGCATCTATTGATGCCTATGATCACTTTGACAACATTACCTTGGCTCAGCGTCTAGAAAAGCACAAGTTAATTGAGTTCAGGCGGATCGCTGCTTACCTGTATAAAGGCAATAATCGGTGGAAACAGAGTGTGGAGCTTTGCAAGAAAGATCGGCTTTATAAGGTCAGTTAACATCTTTTGCAGATTGGGGGGCAGGACAGGCTGGGGTCCTTTCAACTGAAGCAGGCCTGCAGAAGGAAGGTGGTCTGACATTTTCATACCTTTGGGTTCTTCTTTAATGCAGGTAGGTCCCGATTAGCATAATTAATGAGTTTGCCTAGATACAAATTTCTCCCGTTTGCATGCTTTGCACTCAGTGAGTCCCACAAAATGATTGCATTATTCTGATTTACCATATCTGAAATGATATTTCAATGGAAATAGACAATTTTTAAAAAATAATTGTTTATATGTTTATTGAAATACTGTATAACAGTAAGAGGATAATCCTGTATGCAAAGTGTACCTGCTATCTTCTGTATTCTGCTGTAGCTTTTTTTAAAAAGGTAAATGTAAAGGTTTCCCCTGCTAGTCATATCTGACTCTAAGTGGTGGTGCTCATCTCCATTCCATAGCTGAAGAGCTGAGGCACACAGAACACTGTTAGCTTCCCACCAATTTAGGCAGTACCTGTTTTATCTGTTTTAGAACTGCTAGGTTGGCAGGAGTTGGGGTGAATAATGAGAGCTCACTCCATTATGCAGTGTTCCTTAGGTCTCGCACTTGGGCTGCTGACCTTCTGGCCATCAAGTGCAGCATCTTAACCGCTCAGCCAATTTGTCCCCATAGTTCTTTTTAGCCTCTTATTTTTTGAGCTGTCCTCGAATGCAGGCCAATTGTAGGACACTCAAAATGGGTGGGAGGAGTCCAGCTGTTGGAACTTCGAATCCAGGTTATAAGTATCTTTTTTGGATCCCACGGTAATCTCGTAATTTTAAATGGTTAAGCAACCAGTCGTAAATTGGGGCTACCCAAATTTGAACTTGTTAGTTATTTTATAGCTGTGAAGGTAAGTGTCATATTGGTCTTCCTTAGGATGCCATGCAATACGCCGCTGAGTCCAAAGATTCTGAGCTGGCTGAGAAACTACTTCAGTGGTTTCTGGAGGAAGACAAAAAGGAATGTTTTGCAGCTTCTCTCTTCACATGTTACGACTTGCTGCATCCAGATGTGGTCCTGGAGTTGGCATGGCGACACAACATTATGGACTTTGCGATGCCTTACTTCATTCAGGTGATGAGGGAGTACCTTACCAAAGTAAGTGTTCCTTCTCTGGAAAGATGAGTTTTGCAAGCAAAATGCTTCCTCAATTAAAAAAAATTGTTAAAAGCTGCTGGATGATTTAAAAAAATCTTAAGTGCCATTAGAAAAACAGATTTATTATTTGCTTAAAACTGTTGACAGCTGTTTAAATAGCACAGCTCTGTGGAAACGCTGATGGTTGGTTAATACCTGTAATTAGATAATGTTCTCAGCCTGTCATACACTTTTTTAACAGCAAATAGGCTAGCTCCATACCTTGGACCTATTTATTTTTTAGAAAGTTGAGAAGCTAAGCAAGGTCTCAGTGGCCTGGAAATAATAATTTTGCATCTCAGCCTAGAGATGCAGCATTTATATCAGTAATAAGCAGGCTATTCTGAAACTGTAGTATCTCACATTATGTTGTCATTTTTCCTATTTTCATCTCATTTATGATGACTCTGATATAATTTCCAGACTCATTAGTGCAGCTGAAAAGAGTTTTGAATCTCTAAAGTACAAAGACATTTAATACGGTATCTACAAAAATAAATCAGCTAGTTATCATGTCTATAAGTTGAGTAAAATACTGATTTTATATCACGTCTCTTTCTAGTTCTCTTTCCTAGCTGTGTGGCTCTGTTCCTTTTCTCCCCCAATATTACTTTTTCTTTTGTTTTGAACTTGATTTCATGGCTTTTTGATTTTAAATATTCCCCTCTTAATTTTCTTACAGGTTGATGGTCTGTTTAATAAGGTGATGGTTTCTCTAGTTTTACACTCTTGTGTTGTTTTTAATGGTGTCCTTAAAATAGATCTAAAGATACAGCAGCCTTGCTGTAGCTTGCACTGAAAAGCAGAATAATCTCGCTTCATCTAACGAATGTCATAGTAAATATCACTCCATAAAGAACTTGAAAAAATCCAGCCAGACTTTGCCTGCTTCAGTGGGAAGGAAAACCCCAATATTTTTGTAAGAACACTGAATTTTTGCTTCTGACTACCAAAAGGCATTCAAGCATATAGTACTTATTTAATATACATCTAATAGATTGGATCATTCTTGAATGATTCTTAATTGAGTGGTTGGATTTCTTATCCTGGAATTGTATGTCTTCCTAGAGTATTCCTAACTATTAAAAAAATAGCTAATTGTTGCATGGAAAGTACCAAAAAAAATGGTGCTGAGTAGCTGAAATATAACTTCCCAATCTGTTCACTAAAGTAATAAGATAGACTGTACTAGAAAGAGGATACGTTGAAGTCTGATTGGATTTTACAAGTGATGTCTACTAAGTTTTCAGTCTTTGAGAAAGAGCATGCACAATAAGACTGGTTTTAAAATAAGAACTAATCTAGTACATGGAACTAGTAATGAACTTCCTCTCCTTTTACTATAAATTGTTTTAACTTCCATCACTTAAGCATATACCTAACAGCTAGATGTGTTCCCGAAAGACATTCTTCCTATTAACAAAGCTTGAATGCTTTTGACCATATTGTGAAAATGCCAGACTTCCTCATCAAGGTGATGTGACTTTTAATGGTGAAGGGATTCAGCATCAAAAATTCAGAATTGAATTTTCCATTCAGAATTGGAAACTAATTCAGCTGGTGGTATGCCCCTCCAAATTGCTGATGGGTGTGATCTCTTGCCTGGAAATAGTCTCATCAGATGGTCCTACCTAGCATTACATGATTTTACCTTGAAGCTGTGCTGAGTTAGACATCCAAGAGGACAGTAGCTAAATGAATAGTAACCATTTTATTTTAGGGTGCTGACTTAGCCAAGGGCCCATGGGTATCTCCTCTTGTACTTGTCAACCCCACCTGAACTAAATACTTTTAATCCTGAAAAATTAAATGGGAAGCTGCCATGCTAGTAGCAAAAGCAGATCTTAAAAAGTTGGATAAGTAGCTTAGCTGCAGAGGACTAGGATGCTAAGTTCTGTGCCTATTAGCATGCAGGATAATTGCCCTGTATGTGTGTGTCACTGCCCAAGTTCAAATCTTGTGTTTCTTCCTCTGCCTTTTTGAGTCAGCAGGCTTTGGGATGTTCTTTTCTTGACCTTGAACTCTTTCCCATCTCTTCCTTGTTTACCAAATGGATCTACCTGGATTCTTGCCTCACCAGCTTTAGCTCTTCCTATTGGAAAAGGGCGCAAGAGGAAATCTTTCCAGTTTGTTGATAAATGAATGACTTTCGATTGGCCATGTGCATCATGGAATGGGTTTGGTAGACAGCTGGTCTAACCCACTGTACTACCATTTTGTGAGATCACCCACCATCTGCTCTTCACATTATAAAGGTCTTCCCTAGCCCCTAAACTTTCTCACCTGCAGGACTAGGATGCATTGGGTTCTTGCAGTTCATATGTTTGGACATCTGAAAATGAATCGAAGTTGTGGCTCTCCTTTGCTAATCTTACCACCTTGACTTGCTCATACTTGGTCATATTTTAGTCAAGATTTAAGCAAATCCATCCTTTAGTAATTTGATTCCAAAGAGTCAACTTGATACCAGGTTGTATCACAGAGAACTCTAAACAGAAATAGCTGCCAGGTGACAGCTGAAATGGAATCTGCCTTAGATTTTGGAGCTTACCTGGGGAAAGGTAAGGATGGTCACCAAGCCCAGGCTGTCTCGGGGTCCTTCATGAACATGTCCTGTTTACTTTGTAACTTAGGTGGATAAGCTCGATGCTTCAGAAAGCCTAAGGAAAGAAGAGGAGCAAGTAACAGAACCTACTCCCATAGTATTTGGTAGGTAGAATTTTTGTTGTTGTTTCTTAGGCCTTGCTTAGACAATGGCAACTACTTTAATATAATGTATATACAAAAGCTCTGAGGTGGCCTGATTTTTGGTACCTCCTGTATTTCAGGGTACAACAAATGCTCTTTATGCTATCCCTGAAACTTTTGGCCTATGATTTTTACATATGTACTTATTTATTATGTTTATATTCTGCCTTTTATTCAGGAACTCAAGGCAGCTACATAGTCCTTGTCACCTACGTTTTTCTCCACAACTACCACCCTATAATTCAGGTTGGGCTGGAATGGGTGTCTGGGCTGAAATTAGGCAGGGAGCTTCCATGATTGAGGGTGGACAAGATTCTGGGTTGGTCTGCTCATAACTTAGCAGCTTCATCACAGCACTAGACTGGGTCTCATGAAAGAACACTTTCCTTCCACAAGAAGTACAGGTAGTCCTTGACTTATGCCATTTGTTTAGTGACCATTCAAATATAACGGCATTGAAAAGCATGACTTACGACTGGTTTTTGCACTTGGAACTGTCATAGCATCCTCATGGTCATGTGATCAAAATTTGGCTGGTTGGCAGCCTGAGCAACTGTGGCAAAAAAGTCATAAAATTGGTGCAATCACTTAACATCCTGGCTTAGGAACAGAAATTCTGGTCCTAATTGTGGTTGTAAATCAAGGACTATCTGTATGATGTTGGGGAATGAAATCGGGAGGGGAGGATTTTGTTTCTCACCAACATAAAATCTCTCTCAGATCATTTGGCAGAAAGTAGATTTTACTGACAATTGCATTCTAGGTCTCTCCATTAAAGGAAGTTCCTGATGGCGAGGTCAGTGTGCTGGCGGGCATGGTGTTCACATGGGGATTCCCTGCATGAGGCATGTGTAGCGTTAACCCCAATGTGTGTTTGATATGTGGCAAAATTAATTATCTGCTTAGGCTTGGGACAAACCACTAACCGATCTAACTGCAGTTTGTTCAAATGTTGGCCCTGCAGATGTTCTATATTGTATCTTAACCTTAAAGATTTCTTAATCTAGTTTTCCATCTGTGATAGATGTCACCTTAGATCCCCAAAGCAAACCCTACTTGCTATTGTGCCAGCTGAAAGAGAAGGAAGTAGTGGAACTTCAGAGTGGTTTTCCCATGTATTTTCCCATATTCACTCCTTCAAGCTTCTCCATTTCTGACTGCCTCCCATTGCTTGGAAATTGACCATTTAATTTGGTCCTTGAATGGAACACAGACTCATGGGCATCTGTTCTTCAGTTTAGATCTCAAACTCACGCTTAGTACAGAACTACCTGCTCCACTTACATCTCATCTTTTTACCCAACAAAGCTTAGATGGATCTATTCCCCTCCCACTCACAACTTAGCAAGGTAGGTTAGGCTGAGAAGGTGGCAGAAAACACATCAGCACAGTAAACATCACCACTGAGTGGGGATTTGAAGCAGGATCTCCTAGTTCTAATTTAATATTAGCCAGCAAACTATGTTGGCTCTCAGTGCACATGGAATTCCATCCTTGACATGCTTACTTCAAAGGTTCTGGAATACCTATGGTGGGGAGGTTACTTGCCCAGTTCCTTTGGAAGTCTAGTCAATGGGCTCATTCACCCAAAAAGCCAAGCCACAATGTGAATTGGTTGGAATTGGCTGAGCTTTATGAATGAACCAGATGGTCCAACAAGCATCATTCAATCAAGCCACAGCTCAGTGTAGCTTATTGACCGCTTAGGCCTCTGAGGAAGTAGACAAAACTAGAATGGATGAATTTAACTTTGAAGAGTTCAGCAAAGGCATTGGTTTGGGGGTCAAAACTAGAAAGTTACATTCCTCTACAGTTTGTGTTTTGGGGACACACTTGAATCTGTAACTGGGGCTTCTTTTCTGCAGTTCAGTCAGATTACTTTAGTTAGCCTACCCTGGAATACACAGGTCCTGGCCAGATGGCTTTTTGTTTTTTAATCAACTCTTCTACCTCCTTGCAGGCCAGCAGCTGATGCTCACGGCTGGTCCCAACACCGTCCCTCCACAGGCCAACTTTCCATACGGATACACAGCAGCACCAGGATTCGGCCAGCCACCGGTTTATGGATTCAATATGTAACTTGCACTGCAACTGACCTTGTCACTGGTCATCTTCTCTTCTTTTTCTGTCCCATGTTCCTTTTTTTGTCCGAGAAGGCACCAGCCAACATCCTCGGGTGGCTTAACTGCCTTTGTGTGCCCTCCGTGGTTCAGAGACATCTAAAGGATGCTGTTATTTATTGCTAAGTCCTGTTACATTTCAGTTTCCACAAGGCAGCTCCCCTTCCTCTTTGATTGTTGGGGGTTTTTTTGGTACCAATATTTGGAAAGCTCTCTCCAAAAGCTTTAGGTGGCACCTCTTACTCAATCAGCAGGACAGCAATAACTTTTTCAGGCCAGGAGGAGATTTTGGGGATGGGGAGAGAAGATGTCCAGGAAACAAAGAAGGAAGTTGTTGTTGCCTTCTTTTTCATCTGCAAAATCTCTTTTTTGCTAGACAGTTATTTTTGGATGGTACCAAGTGGTTAATGCTTAAAAAGTACTCTAAAATGATGCCGCTGTGCAAATTATGAGGAATTTAGCTTTGGAATCTTCCTAGTGGGAGGAACATGTTTCTAAAATCATATGTAGCATATCTTCTCCTCCTCCTCTGCCTCTCCTCCTGTTTGTTTATAGTGCCTGGAAAAAATGGAATTTAAGTATATAGGATCAGAAAGAGTAGTAGATTTGGTAGAATTGCCACCAAAAGAGAGAAAGAAGGTGGGGAAAAATGCTTCTATGCTTCTTGGATAGTTTTTGAAACTCTTAATTGGAGAATAAATTGGATCCTATCTCGGTGCAGATATTTCCCCGATGTCTTTTTCTGTAGTATGTAGGGTGAGCACATCAAAGGGGTACTGGTATTTAAAAGGAAAAAATGCAGCTACAAAAATGTACAAGGACACATCAGCATATATCCATGAGCCTGGGAAACTACAAGCACTGAAAATGCATGGTTCCACCAGGATTACACTGACACTAAGAAGAATCATACCTAAAGTGGCATATCATTTTGCTTACTTGTATTTCAATCCTGAATAGAAAAGCTTCAGGTTGTATTTGAACAGAGTTTCTAAACCTTCCAAGCATCCTGAACTGACCCCAGTTGGTCAGATTTATTTTTCTTGGCTTTTGCCGGAATACTGTTAGATGAAGCACCTGCATTCTTGCATCCTTCTCCCCGATAGAGAATGCCACCTGAAATGTGCTACTTTGGTGCCACTTCTTCAGAGAACTTATATCATTAACATTTTATGTACTTAAAGAAATTAGATAACCATGTATAATTTATGGCTATGGATCTTGTGCTAATCATGGAAGTTCAATTATAAACATAAACTAAACCAGTGTCTGCTGTGTGGTTCGCAATGCTAGCACTGCAAGGGACCAGAGCATCTGGCAGCTTGTAAGGTAATGAATTCAGCAATCACATAAGGGGTAATACAGTTTTAATGCTTTTTTATGGTCTTACTCTAAGAGGAAGAGTGAAAAACATTAGCATTTTTTCTTAATTTAGCATTTACCCATCAATCTTGGACTAGTTGTTTTAGATCCTAATTTCTCATAGCTGTGGAAAACTTCAGATGCTGTACAAGTAAACTGCTTGGATTTCTTATACGTCGTTAAAGAATTAGGGCTGGTACCATCTCTGTTACTGTTTTCTTGTCCAGGAACAGGGGCCTGTAATTAAAAACTTCCTGTTTGAAAACCACAAAGTAAAGCGATGGTTCTAACTCCACATGCATTAATCCTCTCAAATCTCCTTTGGCTATGATAGCAGAGGCTCTGGATAGGTCATCTTAAATGGGGTTGAGAGCAATACTGTCTAAACCATCTTGGCTAACAGAATAAGCATGTGCTTTAAACATAGCTCTAAGGAAAAATTCTTAACGTCTCAGTGGCAAGATCCGGGCATTTCATCAAGCTATGTTGGTTTGCTAGGTTGCAGTTTAGTATGTTGTGTGAATCTAGCCTGTTACATCAGAAAGCCATGGCTTTGTGCAGTGTGTGGACTGATAGAATCTTTTCTTCTGCTTCTAGTTAGGGATTTCTTTGATTCTAGTTAGAGCCAGTTTGGTGGTGTGATTAAGACATGAGTTCTTGTCCTGCCTTAGGCACAAAGCCAGCTTGGTGACCTTGGGCCAGTGTCTCAGCCCTAGGAAAGAAGCAGTGGCAAACTGCATCTGAAATTTTGCCAAGAATACAGAGAGAATGAGTTAGCAAGATGTAACTTTTTTCTTTTTCTGCAGCCTCTTATTTTTTTCAGGACAGTTTGTTCTTAAATTGTGCTAATGTGGCACAGGACCAAGTTGGAAAGTAATGTCTGAATTAGCTTCCTGTTGCAAGCTGGCAAGTGGCATTGGTTCATCAATAAAGCCACCTTCTTGGGTGAGATGATCAAGCTTTATGCCAGCAAAGCAGAAACTGCAAGATGCTTGGAGTGCTAGCATGCTAAGGAGGTATTTAATTGGCAACATGAACTCATGACAAACTTTTTTGCAACAACAACAAAAGGCTTATTTGGTTGCAATTAGCACATTGGTTCTAGAGCCAAGAAGATCTATGCCTGTGCCAGCTAGTGAACCAACATTAGATACTCCATTCCATTGAGGGCATAGGACAAACTAGAGGAAGACAATGCATGCAGTGGACCAAACATTAGATGCCCCTACTTCTCAGGGGAGTTGTGTCTTTCCATTGATGGAGCAGTTGATGCCCTCAAACCAGTATCAACTCTTAGCAACTACATAGATTTTCTCCAACCTGATCTTTCAGGTTTTCCAGTGGTGCCACCGTATCTGATGAGGCATAGTGGCTGAGCAGTTAAGATGCTGGGCTTGTCATCCAGAAGACTGGCAGCTTGGGACCCAAGTGCTGCTGCATAATGGGGTGAGTTCCCCTTATTCACCCCAGCCCCTGCCAGCCCAG
>JANHZU010003590.1:26410-47175 GCA_032468055.1 Acrochordus granulatus
CAGGAGTCATGTATGGCTGTGAGAGCCGGACCATAAGGAAAGATGAGCATCGAAGAACTGATGCCTTCCAATTGTGGCGCTGGAGAAGACTGTGGAGAGTCCCTTGGACGGCAAGGAGGGTCCAACCAGGGAAATCAACCTGGTTGTTCATTGGAAGGACAGACACTGAAGCTGAAGCTCAAATGCTTGGGCCATCTAACGCAAAGAGAGGACTTGTTGGGAAATACCCTGATGCTGGGAAGGATGGAAGGGCAAAGGAGGAGAGGACGGCGGAGGATGAGATGGCTGGGAAGCATCACTGATGCAGCGGGCGTGAAGCTGGGCAGACTCCGGGAGGCCTGGCGTGCTGCGGTCCGTGGGATTGCGAAGAGTCGGACACAGCGGCTGAACAACAAGAAGCCAAATACTTCTTTGGGTCAGTTCCTCCATATCTTGGTCTGCCTCGCTGTCTCAGGAATGCGCTCTTTGTGGCTAGTGCATTCTTTATGCGCCCGAAGGTCTTGCTGTGAGCTGTTCTCCTCCAACGCATTTGCTCCCTGGGAACCTCCTGCTGACAGCTGGCTGATGTTACAAGGACACTCCATCTCCCCCGCCACTGACAGGTTTTGTGCTGTGAATATTAAAAAGGAGGCTGGTTTTTAAGGCTCAGAAAATAGGAAGAACTGTGGCTCCACGATGAAGCCGTTTTGGATACGAAAAATCCCTGGGCTTGATTACTTCTTCCCTAGATGGAGTTGGGAGGCTGGGAACCCATTTCCAAGCATTATCAGGAACTTATGCCAGATAACCCAGTGGTGTAGGACATCATCCTATGTTCCTCTGAAAAAAGGAACTCATCTTTTAGCATGGTTTTCTTGCTAATTCATCTTTCACAACCTGCTAAACCACAGTTGGTTTTATTATGGTTTGTGGAGTCTTGGTGCTCTCTGAGCTTGATGGTTTTCTGCCGACATTTCCTTGCAAGCCAGGTAACTTCATCAGTGCTAGAAAAGAGCGGGACAGAGAACAAACTTCCCTCCCTTCTAGCACTGATGAGGTTACCTAGTTTGGTGATGAAACGTCTGCAGGAAAAGAGAGCACGAGGACTCCACAGTCCAACCTTAAGCTACAAATATTCTCCTCTGTCGTTGTTACGATCTGTTGGACACACCAGAGATCCGGTCTGTCTTCTTACGAAGCCACCCTCCCTTCATCTCCAGCTCTCCAAATTCTCATCCCATCCCCTTGGAGAGTGGGAATTGTCCGCCACCTTCTCAAGGGCGCCGGCTTCGGAACATGCATTGTTTTCCGTGCTTTGGAGCAGTTGTTGGGAAGAAGAGAGTGAGCAAGACGTGTCTTTTCTTTAGCAGAGGGCATTGGCCCGTCAGCCTCGGTCAACAATTGATCCAGCCGTGTTTCCTTGAACGAGGCTTCCTCGCGAGCTCACCCGGCGCCTTCAGATGTTTTCAAACCATAGTCGACACGTTCACATATCCTGAGCAGAAGCCACAAACAGCATCCCGAATAGGGGTGCACGTGTACGGCTTTCGATCTGTGGCGAAGAAGAAGAAACAAACCCGAGCCGTCGTTCACCCCTTTCCACGCGACTTTTACTCCCAATTTTAGCGCAGTGGAGAAAGAGGAGATTGAGAAATCGTTTGCGAGACTTCACGTGTGGACCCAGCCTTCGCCTCCTGGGCGGCCGGCGACCCTCGCTCTGAAGATGCAGCAGCGGCATTGACTTGGTTGCGCCTGAGACGCAAGGGAACACCCCGTCATGCTCCAGGGGCAGATGGCTCCGAGTGTTGACGTTGTAGGATTGTGCAAACCATGTGTAGGAGCCCGTGCTTGTAAAACAAGAAGGCGCTGAGTTGCTTCACCCTCTTTGCCCAGCTTTCATCTGCAACTGGTGTTGACACACGATGTTTACCAGACTGACGACATCGTCCGCAGGGCCCGAAGCGTTCACATGTGCCGTTCCCATTTGAGCATCGGAGAGTGGGAGGCTCTTTTACCCTCCAAATATATATATATTTATAAATATATCATGTATATATATGATATATTTATATATATTTATAAATATATCATATATGTATGATATATTTTACACATAGATACATCCATACACACGCACACGCACACACAGATATGATATATTTTAATTTCATGGCTGCAGTCACCGTCTGCAGGGATATTGGAGCCCAAGAAAACAAAATCTGTCACTGCTTCCATTTTTCTCCTTCTATTTGACAGGAAGTGATGAGACCAAATGCCATGGTCTTATTTTCACATATATATATATATTCACACACACATATATGTATATTTTCATATATATATATATTTTTCACATTTTTTTTTTCACACACAAAATTATTTTTTCACACATATATGTGAAAAAATATATATATATATATATGTGAAAATAAGACCATGGCGAAGCGCAAACCTCCCAAGCCGCGCTCTGGCTGGCTGCGGCGTGCGGCCTCGGCTCGGGCGCTTTCCACACCTTGGCTTGCGTCTTCGGCGTTGGGTGAGCCCGGGAACAACTTTGAACGAAGGCGGTGAAGCACGTTTTGCGTGCTGTTCAGGACCCCCGGCGCCGTGCAGCGCGCGGCCCTGTTTTTCCGCCATGCGCACGTTTTAATTATTTATATGTCACAGTTAGAAACCGCCCATCTCTGTCAAGGGGCGACTCTGGGCTGCGCGTGTCTAATTTTTATAAAGGCCTTTTTTTTAAAAAAAGATAAATATGAATGCAAATACAAAGTGAGGGGAAAAATCCAAAACCACAGGGAAAGCTAAAAATGCACAAAAGGGAAGAAAAAGAAAAACAGAAAAGAAAAGGAAAGAAAAAAGATACAAAGAAGTAGCTTCCAATCTTGTTTATAAAAACAATTCTAAATTACACTCTGCGTGGATGGATACAACATAACCCTTCTTTCTGCATCTACCCTGGCTAATCTGCAAAACCATAAATGGTCAGTTCATTTTTTCCTGTTGCCCACAAAAAGTCTGCAAGGGGTTTGCCACCAGCCCCGGAGGCAAGTGTTGCCTTTTCTTTGATGAAAGAAGCCGCTCTTGGCCTTCTCGGCAAGTTCCCCCATCTGCACCCGCCGTTCCTCCCTTGTGCAAATCAAGGAAGGTGCCTTCTTGCCCTTGTAAATTCTCTTTTTTCCTCTTCCTCCAGTTCTTTATTGGCCCTTGCAGGAAGAGCCCTGCGGAGAAGAAAAAGAAAGGGGTGGGAGGAAAATCCCGGCAGAGCTTTGCACCCGCTCCTCCAGTCTACGTTTCACATCAGCCACAAAGGTTGACATGTGCATGTGAGAAAGGCTCACTTCAGAACCTGGATACCGTACAGAGCTTTTGCAGGAAATGTACGGTATTTGCTTGTTTTACGCCGCCGAAATCGGGCTCTCCGTGGCTTACAATAAAAAAGAAGTAAAAATCAGTAACACCCCATGAAAACATCTTAAAAATACTGGCTGCGTTCATGCATTAAGCCATGGTTTCTTTTAGGGTCAGTGAGGGTTTGCACACTGGGGTGACCTCGTGCACGCCGTGGGATAAACTAGGAGGTGGGGACGGTTCGGGTTGGCTTGCGGTGCTTTGAGACCAGGGCGGTCGCGGCTTGTTTAATGTCTTCTCCGGCTTGATCTGCTCTGCGAATCAGAGCAGGGTCATCTGATCCCGAAGAAACCGTGGCTGAGCACAAGGGAGGGACCCAGCCAGCCTTGGTTTGCTTTGGGCTTTCCCCCTGTGGCCACCGCATAGATTTTGGGAAACGGCCGTGGGGATGATCAGAATGAAATAATGGGAACACATTGTGCCTTGCCCAAAAGCAACTGCCGAGGCTGTTCCGTGGCGCAAGGACTTTGGACCCCAGCTTGTTTTTCCCCCGTGGCCGTCCTCCAACTCCTCCCAGGCGAAGACCCTCCTCTGCAGTTGGAGGAAAGGGGTGACGTCGGTTTCTGGTGGGGTGCCTGGGAATGTGAGTGTGGCGGTGGTCTGATGGGAGGGTAAGAAAATAATTACCCTCGGACAATGTCACTCACGGCATCACTAGGTTGCTCGTTAGGACAGCGAGAAGGGAGGACATCTGGAGATGAGAGGCCAGCTGGCCAAGCGGGGAGCGTCTCAGAAGACCTTGTTTGCTCTCCTAACCAGAGATTTATGGGGGATGTAACTCTTAGCTGATAACTCTGGAGAACTTAGGAATGTGGAGCACAGATAGCCCAGTAATTGCTGCACGTAATATGCGCATGTTACGGGAGGGGCTGGGACAGCAGATGCGGGGGGGGTATTTTCCTGTAAAAATCACTGAGAGCGCATGATCGGGGCCCGGCCGATTTGAGAGCTGAGGTCCTCTCGGTCGCGGCGCTGCAATGAAAGGCCGTCAGAATCCGCAGCTCGTGTTGGGCGTCAATTGGGCCTCGGCGCCAAGCTAACCACCCGTTCTGGGGACAACGCTGGCGCTTTTCCTCTTGAGCTGCAGCCAAGGAGGCGCTGGCAAGCGTTCTTGGCTGCCGGTCGTCTCCAGACACCCCTCTCTGGGCCAGGGAAAGGGTCCCATGCGTTCCCCTTTGCCCTACACGGCTAATCCGGCGTCACCGGTGGGGTGTCGCTGAGCCCGCTGCAGCTCCTGCCCCTTTGCACTGGATGGACTCGAGTGACCCTGTTTCCTCACTGCGAGGTTGTTCTGAGCCTGGTTTCCACATTGCACAAAGCTGTGGCTTGTTTCACCGTTGGGGGCTGGACAGACCACGATTGGCTGGGCTGTCCCGGGAAACCGAGCTGGCAAAGGCGAGGAGGGGCTGTTGCGGAGCGCGTCCAGCCAAGCGCTTTTGGGGAGAGGCGCATTGCTCCATCGCTTTTTTATGCGCAGGTTTATAAGCTGGGTGGAAGCCTCTTAAGCAGTCCTTGCTCAACCGTGGCCATCTAGCGACTCCCAGAATTCCCCAGCTGGGGTATTTTAAAACGTGTGAACTTCGACTCACGGAATTCCCCAGCCAGATTGTCTTTTTGTTAGCACAGGGTATGTGAATCCAGCGTTCTGCACATCGCTGCGTCTGGTTTAGCATTACGGGGGATGCTAAGTGCGCACCCAGGCTCAGTGCGCACCCAGCTCGGTGTGATTCCTATCAGCGAAGGGTAGGAAAAGAAGCAACGTCCTGATAACACCTAAGTCGTCCTTGACTTGTGGTCACTTGTTTAGTGACCGTTCGAAGTTACAGCGGCATTGGAAAACAGCAGCTTACGACCGGTCCTCGCAGTTACAACCATCTCTGTGACTTTGTCTCCCATCAATTTAAATTAGAAGGGCGGTTTATTCATTTTTGTATCCTGTATTGCAATGTTTCATTAATATGTACCTTATAAAAATGCAGGCTTAATTTTTTTTCGTCGCCTCTTTCTGACGAGCTGAAACGGACGGCTCTCTTTCCACCCGCTTCAAAAGGCCCCGCGTTCAAGTGCGGCGACGCCTTTTGTGGGATTCTCCAGCCGCGCGCGCCGAGACCTACTTGCGCTGTCTTGCAGCTGTTTAAAGGCAGCTGCGTTGCTCGTCCTTCGGAGCCCTCGCCGCAGAGATTGGAGTGGGGAGGCCGGGTTTTCCGCCGGAGCGTTGGCAGCTGTGCTCCGAAGGGAGTTGTGGGTTTTGCTGTTTGTCCCCCCCAAACTGGATCGTTCGAGCTGTCTCTCTAGTTTTACAAAGAGCGGGCCAAGTGCCAAATTGGGCGCAAGACGTGCCCCATTGCATGCAAAGAGGTCCAGCTTAACCCATCCCGAAGGAAGAGAGGTTTTTCCGCCTCTCAAAGGGTCCTGCAAGTCGACTTCAGCCTGAATGGTTTTCCTGAGATTTTCCGCCCCCCTGCACAATATTGGGAAAATTACCCTCCGAGAGTTTCACTTGCTTCCTTATTCCTTGATTTTCCCCCCCCTAGACCATATTTTTTTGCCTGTTTTAGCAATTGCCCTAAAAACACCTTGGCTTTTGCTGGCTTCAGCGAAGGGAAACGGCTCGGGGGTGGTTGATTGCCCCTCATTCCTCTCTGCGGTGGGCCCAGATTTATGTTCCTCGCCGCGGCCGCCAGTCAGCTCTCCAGCCGATTCCCAGAATGAAGCAGAAAATACGCCATCATCAGAAGCAGACATTTCCCGACTTTCAAGCTATCTGTGATGGGTTTAACCCAGACTGCGGAATAAGTCACTTTTAGCTGAATTTGTGCACTGGGCTCAGCCATCCAAGGTGGTTTGGACTGCAGCCCTGGGGAAATTCAGGAAGAAGCAGTGCAGGGACCAAAGTCGAAGGAAATCCAGTTATAAATTAGCTCTCATCACCGAGAGATGCACTCAGAACCTGAACGGCTCTGCGGGAACAAGCAGAATTAAATCAACGAGGAACAATCGAAGGACAGGAATCTTGTCAGTCGCCTCTTCCAACGCGGGAGTAAAAAAAATAAAAATTGGAGATTGCTCAATTAGTTGAAGGACTAGCATGCTGGAGGCCGGAGTCCCATTGAATAGGAAGCTGGTTCATTGGGGGGGAAGGAATAATTTTGGCTGAGTTGCCAAATGCCACGATTATGCCTTTAAAATTAGCTGCTTAGCATTTGAAGATGTAATGAGCTGCCTGCGTTGAGCCCAGACTGGCATCCTAGTTGTGTGAATGCAGCTGATGTATATCCAGAGTGTTTTTTTTAATTCTTAATTTAATTTAAATAACCAGGAGAAGGTGGCCACGGTGCTCGGGGAGATCTTAATTTTCCATCCTTCGCTGAGATCCTGTGCAGATGAAAACGCTTCCTACCGGCTAGTTAGAAAACCCTTCCAGCAAATGTTCTCAAATGATGGAGAAAGAAAAATAAATCTCCCTTTCTCCTCCCTTACAGGCCAAGGACCGTCTTACCCGTGGGATCTATTAGATTCGTAACCGTTTACATTTTAAACAATAGGCTGAACTGTGGCTTCCTTCCACCTAGTGAGAATAAGTTGGCCCAAAACCTAGCCGTGTGCTTTCGTTGTTTGAAGCGTGCGTGTCCTACATTTAATTCAGAAAGCTTTAGAGGGAAATAAACGTGCGACAAGGAGTTTTGTCCTTGCAGTTTTGTCGTTTTTTAGGAACGGCATGAGAGGAAGAGTGGAGGGGAGGGCAGAGGTAGAGCTGGAGTGCATTATTGGGTTTAAGAGGTGATAAGAGCGGGGCGGCTTCAGAAGAGGGTAAGAAGGCAGGAAAAGCAGAGAACTACTCTTTCGCTGAATTTTGCACCTGCTTGGATAGTTTGAAAAGGCAGCGGCGTGCCTCCGTCCACTTTCTGAGGCAGCCTTGTCTTTTCCGTAATGGTCTCCGAGCAGTGAAGCTCTGAGAAACACCCCAGGCTATTTCTAATCTTCCAGTGTCAGAATGGTGAAGTATGGCATTCCTGCAGGGCCAGAGGAAAGACCCAGCTGTCATTCTGAGTCACCCTCATCCCTGAGAAAATTTGGCTTTCTGTATCTGCTGGAGCTGGAGCCAGGTTATTTCAGGGGTGAGCGTACAGTCCATTCGCTGCCCCCTCTCCCAGGAAGAGGGAGAGTTTTCATTTTCTTTTTTAAATATATATTTGTTTTATCGCGAAAGAATTTTATACAAAGAAAGGTCAAAATTAGAAGAAAGTTGGCTGGGAAGGTCACATTGGCAATTGCATGGCCCCGGGACGCCGCAGCTATGGTAAATGTGTGCCATTTGCCAAGTGCCCAAATTTTAATCACATGGCTGTGGGGTGAGATGTGACAGTCATAAGCCCGAGGACCGGTTGTGAGTCACTTTTTTCAGGTCCGTTGAAACTTTGAACGATTGCTCAACGAATGGTTGTAAGTCGAGGAGCCACCTGTTCGGCAACAGTTCCTCCTCTTCCCTTGATCCCGTGGGAAAGTTTCTTTGCCTGGCCCTTTTTCACTCTCTTCCTGCGCATGGCATAAAGCTACTTATCCTGGGAGGGAGCGGCGCGATGGGTGTACGCGTACGCACGCGGGACGTGCGCACATTTCCAAGCGTGCGGAATTTTGCCTCTTTTTTTCAAGACACATCAGCTTTTCTTCGCCAACCGTGAAAATGCTGGAAGGGGCAGCTCCTGCTTTGATGTCTCCAAGGGATCAATCTGGGCAAAAACAATCCGCTCCGCCGAATGGGTCACTTTTCCTTCCGGGGTGGGCAGAAATAACCTCTTGATTCACCAGCTGCTTCGTCACGGTGAGGTCGCTGTCGGATCCAGATCTGGTTTCCTTTGAAATCCTCGGTGTGGGTGTTCCCTAGTGGTGCCTCCGGCCAGCCCACGACGGCGGGAGAGTGCTTCCTTTGCACAGTCATGCTGAGCCTGGGGCTTGGCGGAAGTGGCAACGAGCAAAGCAGCATGTCTTGCGCATGGGCTCTGAACGTGCCCAGATCTACCCATTGGTTTTTCTCTTGTTGTTCCCAGTCAGTTAAGCATTGGGTGTTTTGATTCTACAAACCCTTCGAAGAAAACCTACACTGCTCTTAATGCAGACGTGGCAAACCTCCGGCGACGCGGCGCACTGTACAATTTAGGTGGGCGCACTCATCCAACAAGCTGAGACTTGAGTGATTCTGGATTAAGAATGTGAGGATTTGGTGCAAAGTTACCCGGGAAGCTTGCCTTAACGTGTTCACTGGCAGAATTTGGCCAGCTTGCTTTGGGAACTCTTGAATCGCACCCTTCCTCCAAGGGGAGGAGTGGGAAAGTCAGAGACTTATTCTTGGAAGGTGCATGAGCTGTCGAAGAGAGTCGTTAGGGTCTTACGTCGGGTGGGGAGCGATATCACTGCTAAACCCACCCCGCGGACTTGGAGATGGTCTCGGAGATCCTCAAGCCTTTGGCGAAGAGACCATGGAACGATGCATTGGAAAGAAAAGACCACCGTTGGTGAGGTTGAGGGAAGTCAAAGAACTGGAGAAGAGTGGACCACCAGTTACTGAGATGCAGCCTATATTTTGATTTCTAAAAAAAAATCATATAGCTGTGCAGGTTTGCAGGACAGGGAGAGATCAGGTTGTTTTAAGGATCTCAACGGAGTGCTGTTTGTTCTTTGGGGAGTCTGATGGACCATGTTTGCTTCTGACTCCAGACCACTCCAAACGAACCATAATCTGTTTTAATTGAATCCCATTTTTTACTGGCTTACTAAGTCTTCTTTCCTGGCCCTGCTTTCTCCAGCTGCATACTCCTGGAAGGTCACCTTGGGGGGGTAAGTTTTGCATCCTGGTCCTGGTGGGAAAGACCTTGGGAAACTGAGCAAAGAGATGCTGCCAAGGGAATGGTCAAATTAGAGGCAGCATAGCCCCCAGCTGGGCAGTGGGTGGGTCAAGAGGCTCAGAAGGGACCCTCGTCCTGCAAAGAAGATGGTTGTAACGGCATGTGGGAAAGACCTTGGGAGACTGAGCAAAGAGATGCTGCTTGAGGGATGATCAGATAAGAGGCAGCATAGCCCACAGCTGCTTAATCGGTGGAGAAAGAGGCTGAGAAGGGACCCTCCCTGGTTTCTTGGGCTACAAAGGAGATGCCGGGAGATTTGTACTTTCAGCCTTGCAAGGTTCTGTTAATGCAGCCTTACAATAAAGTAGAATTAGCCATCTGGTTGTGTTTCCTCTCTGGCCTACCTGGTCAGGCTGACAATAGCACAGACCATCCAACCCATGCCAAGCAGTTGCTATTTTCCCCTTCCACCCGAACAGGCTAAGGTTCGTGCAACCAAGAAAGAAAAGCTGCTGACGCTGTTAATGTTTTTTTCTTTCCTACGTATCTACGGCCAATTCATCATTCCTCTCTTGCTTACCTTTCCAGGTGGCATTGCCGGAGGTATTGAAATCTGCATCACGTTCCCCACTGAATATGTAAAAACGCAGCTACAGCTTGATGAAAAGGCCAACCCGCCACGCTACAAAGGCATTGGTAAGACCACTCAGTTTAGTTTCTGAATCCATCCACCAAACCGCTGTTTGCTCACTCCTGGGAACAAGCCAGAAATCGGTGATGGTGAACGTTTTGGTCAGAAATTTGGAAAATGCTGAACTTGTCTCTGCTGGCATGTCACCATCCCCACCCCAAACAAAAGAGAAACCATTCTTGAATTATTCTGTTATTTTTTAAAAAATGCTGTCCCTTCTGTGTGGTGCTATGCATTGCGTGAAGAAATGTCAAATAATTACAAAAATGAAATAAGAGTAAAGCAAACACATTTTCGGAGGCGTTAGAGGCCACGCGAGAATGAGCTGTGTGCGAACTTGACTCTGCCGGCATGTCACCGTCCCCACCCCAAACAAAAGAGAAACCATTCTTGAATTATTCTGTATTTTTTAAAAAATACTGTCCTGTCTGTGTGGCGCTATGCATTGTGTGAAGAAATGTCAAATAATTACAAAAATGAAATAGGAGTAAAGTGAACATATTTTCGGAGGCGTTAGAGGCCACGCGAGAATGGGCTCTTAACACCTCCAAAAATCATAGAAGTGCTTTTGACAATTGTTGTCAGGTGTTGCTGAACACTGGCATGTCATCCAGAATGTTGTGGCATGTCACCATTGACATGCACGTCATAGGTTTGCCGTCACTGGTCCCACGCATCTTATCCTTCGGAGGGAACTACGTAGGACCGTCCAGATGTCAGAGGATGGTATGAAAATCAGGAACTGAACGATTTCCCATTATGAGTAATTTCCCTTACGTGCCTCTGGAATCTTTCCCAACCATCTTTTTACTGCTTTATTATTTTATTTACATTTATTGATTTACTTTCTTCCTGTTGTCTTGCAAACGCACCGAGCGCTGCTGTACCGGAGTCAAATTCCTTACGGGTCTAACCATGCTTGGCCAATAAACTGTCCGAATCTGTATAGCGTAAAAAGGTTGAATTTTGGCCAGTTTCTCAGGGATTCTGGTGGCACCTTCTGTGCCTAAACTGTTTTCTTCAAACATGGAAATGGTTATTTCCCATATGCCCTCCTGGATGAGCCTCTCTGCAGATAAGCCAGCCCTTGGATTCTTTTTTCTCATCCAAAATACCACGAAAAATGTGCTACTCACGGGTAAGCTGGACCTGCAGTTTTCACGGTATTTTGGCTAAAATTCCCAGGCTCATCTTACCCACAGATGGGGTGATATTTCTGTGAGAAATATGGGCATTCTTAAAAAGCATCGCTCACCGATAAGCCCCGCTTATGTCAAATAATTACAAAAATGAAATAGGAGTAAAGTGAACATATTTTCGGAGGCGTTAGAGGCCACACGAGAATGGGCTCTTAACACCTCCAAAAATCATAGAAGTGCTTTTGACAATTGTTGTCAGGTGTTGCTGAACACTGGCATGTCATCCAGAATGTTGTGGCATGTCACCATTGACATGCACGTCATAGGTTTATATGTATGCAACTTTTTGCATATGTTTTGGCTCTTAACGTCTCGGCTTCTCACAAATCTACTGAGTACGTCTTTCGATAGATCAGGGCCCTTCTGGTTTCTGCTGCCGTAGACTCACAAGTGCAGTGAAAGACATGGAGCAATGTTCAACTGCTTGTAAAACTACGGCAGGCATCCTTTCCTTGGGTCTTCGTGCCTCCGTGTCTGCTTGCACCTGGCTGTCTTGGAATGATGCTCGTGTTCTCCTTTATTTTTATGCGCAGTGGACTGTGTCCAAGTGACAGTGAGAGATCATGGGATCAAAGGACTTTACCGAGGGCTCAGCTCGTTGGTGTACGGCTCCATCCCAAAGGCTGCTGTGAGGTGAGCATCTCCAGATACACATTGGGGGTGGTCAGGTGTGGTGTGAGGACACAAGCGGGTGATGTGCACCTAAGGTGTTGAAAACATCGCAAGCGCGTTCTTCGCTGGAAGTTTATCGCTCGTAGAATCGGCCGGTGCAGAGTTTTCCCATCAGATAAAAGCGACGGAGCCCAATTGACCACGTTTTGGACATGAACTCACACACAGCCCTTCTGGCTTCTGAACTGGTGGCTTCGCCGCTCGACCAAGTTGGCCCTCCTCTTGGTTCCCACGCCCAAGTAGGGGGGATGGAACTCCATCCCCACATTTCTGGGTGGTGGGACAGAATGTGGCCCCAGTTTCTAGGTGGGGGAGATGGACATTGCTCCCCACATCCTCAAATGGGGTGGAATTCATCCCCCAGACGCCTGGGTCAAAGGGAGAGAACTCCATCCCCAGGTGGGGAGACGGACTTTCGTTGTCACAAGCCGAAGACTCCACCAAGGTCTCTCTTCATTTTGATGGCAGTAAGCAAACAAAAGCAGTTTGTGAGTTCAGTCGACCATCTCCTGGACCTCTGGTGGCCTCCTCAATGCGCTTCAGGGTGTCTCAGACCTGGTAGACCAGATCCAGAATGGTGATGTTGCTCGATTCTTGCTCCTCTGGTCCATCTCTGATCTCCCTGGGAAACAAGGACGGATCAACCAGGGTTCTGGATTCTCTGTTCCACCTTCCCGATCTTATATTTGCTGCCTTCACGACGGTGTGGCTGAAACCCGATACCATGACGGTTTCGTCAGCGTGTTCAAAACTGTCTTTAAGCCAGAAGAGGGAAGGCAGCTTTGATGGCTTGACACCATGATTCATTGAAAACTGGCTTGTTGCAGCTTCAGGGATGACTTAAAAAAAAAGAAAGCATGGCTTCTGTTTGCAGTAGGATCAATGCGCGGTGTGCAGGCCTGGCCTTTGATAAAGGGGGTGCAGTGGCCGAGGGGTTAGAATGCTGGGCTTGTTGGCTGGAAGGTCAACGGCCCGAGTTCGAGACCCAGGTGCCGCATAATGGGGTGAGCTCTCACTATTTGCCCCAGCTCCTGCCAACCTAGCAGTTTGACAGTGTGCAAAAATGCAAGTAGATGAATAGGGACCATCTTTGGTGGGAAGACAAACAGCATTCCGTGCGCCTTGGTGTACAGTCATGCCAGCCACATGACCACGGAAGCGTCTTCGGACAACGCTGGCTCTTTGGCTCGGAAACGGAGGTGAGCATCTCCCCCTAGAGTTGGCCATGATTGAAAGGGGAAATCCTCACCTTTTTACCTGGTCTTTGATAGAGGACCTTCATCGTTCTACCTGGGCCCACCGGGCTGCTCTTTTCCCTCACACAGGTTCGGCATGTTTGAGTTCCTGAGCAACCACATGAGAGATGCCGATGGGAAGCTGGACAGCACGCGTGGCCTTCTCGCTGGCTTGGGGGCTGGTGTGGCTGAAGCAGTGGTGGTGGTTTGCCCCATGGAAACCATCAAGGTAAAAGCCTTGGAAGAAACTGGACGTAGCATTTGTGGAGTCCTTGTGATGGAGAGGAACCTTGCTTGCATTCCCTAATGGGATCATGGCCAGTTGGTGGGTAGGGCTAAAAGGAGCCTGAGGTGGGGCATCTCTTTCTCTCTGACATCTCTCTCCTTCTGTCATTCCTTCAGTCTTATCTCCCTTGCATCTTAAGGACTTCCTTCCTTGCTCTTCTCAGTTCTGTCCAGTGACCTTCTTAAGAACCATCAACCATGATAGTCAGGGAGAACTCATAGTTGGAAGCATCTCAGCAAAGGTGATGGGATCTCATCATTCCCCACCTCCTGGCTCTGAAGTCTGTTGCAATCGATAGTAGACCAGACCATCATTCCAAGGAACTGGATTTGACCTAGGACCTGGGTTGACACCTTAGTAAACCATGTTTGTTGACTAATCCACTATTGGTCAAGTACAGTCAATTCCCTCCTTGATAAAACCATGTTTAGAAAACATAGTGGCTGGGCTCAAAGGGCAGGCACATCAACCCAGAAGCAAGCAAAGAAGCCACATGATGGCTTAGCAAGCATCAGGCCAGAATTGGGCCCTCAGAAGCGTGAGTTTTGTTTGGGAGACAGAGAGAGAGAGGAGGAAAATACATCTTGTGCGTTTGCATGTGTGAAAACTGGAGCACCTGTTTTTTTAATCTGAATAAAGGTTCATGTTTGGCCATTTTGCACATGGCAACCCACGAAGGAGAAATGGCTGGGTGGCAGATACGTAATGATGTGTGTCACTCTGAACATACCGAATGTGCGATTATGTGGGATTTTGCACACTTGAGTTGTGGTCAAAACTGACCTGCTAGGCCAGCGCCCCCTTGCAAGGAACAGCGAGAACTGCAGGGCGCATTTCTTTTCCCTTTGCACGGGTGGGTTGCCTCGTTGCGTTGAGTCGGTCTCTCAGCTCACAAAGGACCTGTCGTCCATCGGGAGTTGGAGGCCGGAGCCGCGAGGAGATGCGCATTCTCTCGTAAGGCGCAAAGCACGTCTTCATCTCAACCAGCTTCCGCTTCAGTGCATCTTTTCCTCTTGCTGGGTCCTGGGGGGTGTCCTTTGAGCGGGAGGATCAGGGGCTGCAGATAGGGGGTGCAGAGGGTCATCTCAAACCCTTCTCTGGAGTAAGTGCAAATCTTCTGCAGGTGAAGTTCATTCACGACCAGTGTTCTCCCCGTCCGAAGTACCGAGGTTTCTTTCACGGCGTGCGAGAGATCGTCCGGGAACAAGGTGAGAAATGGACAGTGAGGCGGCGCCTTTGTCCTCGTTACATCTGCACAACTGGACATGGGCTGGGGTGGGAGATGAGTGCCGCAAGAGGACGTTGTCTGATCTAGAAGAAGCTGAAGGAACGTAGAAAGCAGTCGAACGCTCGCCTGCTTGACCTCAGAGTTGAGAGGATGGGTGAGATGACGGTCAGTCTTTAGAGCCAGGATCATTTAGGCTTACCTGGGTGGACGCCCCATCGTTCTGCTGCAAAGGGGAACGCCGCTCTGTCGTCATCCCAAACAGGATGCCTTCTGGATTCACTCAACGTCCGCCGCTGTTTCGAGGCATTGGTGAGCCGGGCTGCTGTTTGAGATGTTGCGAGCCGCCGGGCTGCCCGTTGGCAAATGTCCGGTTTGGCAAAGCTGGCGGAAATGTTCCTCCCCTGCTCCGCACCTGTCCCAACGTAGCCAGAAAGGAAATTGGTTGCGTTTTCTCATCTAGGAGGGATTTCATTTTTCAGGGCTGGATTTTCCCTCTCAACTGTTCTGCTTTCGTCTCCCCCCCCTCCTGTTTCGTAGGGTTAAAAGGAACCTATCAGGGTTTAACCGCCACAGTCCTCAAACAAGGTTCGAACCAAGCCATCCGCTTTTTTGTCATGACGGCTCTTAGGAACTGGTACAGAGGTAAGGAGTATCCGTGTTTTAAAGCCGTTTCCTGGCTCTTTGCCTCTGATGCTCTTCTTATATTACCCACCAAGTCCTGAATAATACACGATTTCAACTTGAAAATAAGCTTCCTGGGGCCAAACACACGTCAATAGGGTTTCCGGTGTTTTCTTTCGCTCGTATGCGCCGAGGTCGACAACTTTCCTCCTGTCGCTGTAAGGAATTAATTTCAGATGGGAATATGAAAAACCTTGGGTGATTTGGTGCTCACGCTGATAAGATGAGAAGCCGTTTCCAAAATGGGGCGGGGAGCCACATCCCACCTTCACAAAACCCAGAGGAGACCCCATAGGGGACTTGAACGGTCTCCCATTGTAAAGTCGTGGAGGACAGGAACGGCGGTGTCCGTGCTGATGGCACTTTCTAAGTGAGGAGATGCTTAAATGTCTTGTTAATTCTCTCGATGTGTTGGTCTTTTCCCCTGAAAAGCACGAACGGGTTGCTTTTGGCTGGTTGACCGTTGTAATGGTATGTGGGAATGAGGTGGAAAAAGGGATGTTGACTCGGGAACAATCGGAGAAGAGAGGGCATGGCCCACAGCTGCATAACGGGCAGAGGAAGAAGCTCCCTAACTTCTCAGGCTGTAAAAGAGGGAGCGGGAGATCTGCACTTTCAGACCTGCAAGATTCTGCTAATGCAGCCTGACAATAAAACCGAATTGGTCCATCGGGCCGTGTCTCCTCTCTGGGAGGGCTGCTATCCCTAAATCAGTGCACATTTAGTTGAATCAGAACGACAGATCCACGTTGCAAACAGGACTTCCCTCCACCCCATCCGCTTTCTCTTATCCTTATCCACATGGGTTTCCTTTCAGGGGACAATCCAAACAAAGAGATGAATCCCCTTGTGACAGGACTGTTTGGGGCCGTTGCTGGTGCCGCCAGTGTCTTTGGTAACACCCCACTGGACGTTGTGAAGACCAGAATGCAGGTAAGCTGGAGCGTTATGCAGCTGTTTGGCTGTGACTTCCCTGTCTGGTAGCGCATCGCTTGGGTTTGAGAACTGAGTTCCGGTCAGAAGGATGCAGAGGGTGGACCTTTGAGGTCTCTGTCTCTTTGGCTAGGCCCAACCGTGAGGAGAAGGTTGAACTCCAAACGTCTCTTGATTAATTCAGCTGTTTCTCAGAAGACACGTGCATTTTGTCTGGCTTGGAACTCATTATTTTTTCCCCTCTTTGTAGGGTCTTGAAGCGCACAAATACAAGAGCACCTTGAATTGTGCCTACCAAATTATGAAATACGAAGGACTGCTAGCGTAAGTTGCGCATGGCTTTGAAAGATACAAGGGGGATGGGCAGCCTGGTCCACTGGGATGCTTACCCCAAGGCTGAGCAACCCACAAGCCACTTGCTTTTGGGTTCATGGTTGTAGTTCAGAAGCCTCCTAAGATATCTCTGTTTCTCACTCTTTTCTCTTCCTCTGTAGGTTTTACAAGGGGACGATCCCTCGCTTGGGAAGGGTCTGCTTAGATGTAGCCATTGTGTTCATCATCTATGATGAAGTGGTCAAGATACTCAACAAAGTATGGAAAACGGACTGAGAGCTCAGCGGTGAGCTGGGTGGTCATCTGCCCACCCCATCAGGCAACAGCTGGGAAAAGATGTGACCAACTGCAGAAGGCATTTGAAAGGGTGGTGTGTTTCTTCCTTCTTTTTCTTCACATTGGGCGTGGTGGCACAGGTGCAAAGAAGACATGAATCCCAGTCCCCAAATCACTGACACCTTTTAGGATACCTATTTATCCGAATGAATTATGGATTGTTCTTTTGTTTGTAGATTTCACTCTAATTGTCAGTTGTGTGAGACAACTGGGGGTAATCAGGACAGGGTCGCAGGTCATCTTCAAATGGTTTTCTTCCAATTGGGGGTCAGGGGGTGAGGTGAGGGTGGAGTGGAGTGATTTTCTTTGGTGCTCTTGAAAGTAGGTAGGGGGAATATACATTATTGTTGGCTCTCTCACTTGTTCAAGGCATGTCCCTCCTTTTCAAAAAAAAAGTTGAGGATGGTGCTGATAACCTGGGAATGTTTTGTGTGTGTGAGAGGGAAAGAGTGCTGATTTCTTTTTGTAGTGCCATTTTTATTTGATGCTTTTCCACCAAAGACCATTTGGGAAACATCGAGATGGAACACAAGGAGGTCTTCTCAATGGTCAGCAAGAAAATGGATCTCCAGCTGACTTCAGATGATCAGCAAGATGGTCTAAAGCATTTTTCCTCACCTGATACTTCCTAGGTCTATAGAACCATTGCTTGTTCTGCTAAGATGTCTGGTTTGGTTGCCCACAACATTTGGTTGCCCACAACATTCTCTTGGGGCAGTAAGTGAGGGAGGAAGGCCCCCAAGCCTTATCGAATAGTCCATAAAAAGTATCTCCACCCAATGGAGGTAGATGCGATCCGTGTCTTTCTTTGCACCCCACTGCTTTTGTGAAAAACTGGTCTTCTTCTACTTCTGGGACTTCAGGAAGTGGAAATCGAATGCAAAACACCAAATACATTCGAAGAATTGGCCTTGTATTGCTTCTTTTGGCAACTTGCCATTCTTTAGGATCAAGCTTGCCCCTCTGACCTACAGGGGACATCCTAGGCTTTTGGCATAGACAGGTCTCTCCAATGCAGGATAAACATTCTCCAAGCAGGTCTTCCCCTAGCCACATTCACATAACATAGGTGGAGAGAAACTAGGAAGAACATTGATGCATCATCTATCCAGAGAAAGAGTGGTGTCTGTTGTTCTTCTACAATGGAGATGCTAAGCCTCAGCAGATAGGATCAGCTCATCTGGAAACTGCAGTTTTCTTCTCTAAACTTTGGAGGTTATGCGCCTCCCTGCCCTCATGCTTGGCATTTTGGGTTTTTTGTTCAGATGAATGTATGTTGTTGTTTTTAAATCTATGGGAGACTTTTCCCCTTGGTTCCATATCTGGATCCCACGGAGATGTTCCCTTCACGTTGGAACATCTGCCTCGTTGTGCCCGTTGATTCATTCCATAGCATTCGTTGGTTTCTCGTCTTCCAGTTGTTGCGCGAAAGGGAGCCGTTGTCAATATGATTCTTCTTTCAGACCATGCTTCCTGGGACATCTAGTGGAGAGAAGACCTCCCTATTCATCCTTTTCAAAGGGACTTGTTCTCCTTAGATGCTGCCTTAGTTTGAGAACCATGGGAAGTCCTTCTCAAAGATGACACTGGTTTATCAATTCTTGCACTGTATTCGCAAGGGGCTATCATTTATAGTCCATTTGATAGTTCTGAAATAAATTTTAAATATTTAGTGAGTTTGTAGATTTCTGACAGTGATTTTAACCTAGCTATTTTTTCATAATTTATTGATTAGGCATCTTGCCTTACAGTTTTACAATATTTTATGGTGGTCAATAATCATAATAAAAAAATTACATTTTAGTAACTATAGTGTCAAGAATCGATGGATGCTGAGTAGATATTGATTGAATATAAAACTGAATGACCAGTAAGAAAGAAGTTGTGATAGTTTGATCCTATAAAGAGAATAAATGAAAATTGAATAAGAAAACAAATATATGCAGGAAAAGTGAATGGGTTAAGAGACTGGAGAAGACCAGGAGGTTAGATGATGAAGTCCTGAAAAACAGAAATCAGAGTAAACATCAAAAGCAGTGTATGAAGTGGTGTACAAACATTTTGGAAACGAGAATAGTTTGTAAGAATAGAAAAGCATTGAGCGATACAGTGAATGGTGTTGGTATAAAATAGTTTTAAGTATGCTTTCTATTTTTATCTCATACCTTAATTTCTTTGGATAACTTACTAATTTTACTAATTTTTATACTTTATATAACAACACTTACCCTGAAAAGTGAATAGGATATAATAATGTACTGCATGTGTATGTATCCTTTGATATAGAATTTTGCCACCAGATGGCACTATTATGTAAAAATAGCTTTTAGGTTACTTGGGAAGCTTTTCTCCATATTGGAGAGGTTTTAAAATTGTCTTTTCCTTGCAAGGCTCCATAGCTTTTTAACAGTGTTAAAAAGTGAAGCAAATCTTGAATAATACTGGGGTCACTTCAGTTATTTAAATATATTGGGATATTTGTACAAACAATATTTACCTTCTAGATCTTACAGAGAGAAATCTTTCAAATAACAGCCTTCACAAGACAGGGAGAAGGTAATTTCAGATTCATAGTGAAAACAGTAAAACAGACATCCCTTGTATTATTTCAAATACGTCTTAAAATGCCTTAGGATTAAAGCAATTATCTGTAATACAATATTGTCTAGATTTGATGCTGCCTCTTGATTGAGTGAAAACATGAAATACAGCTTTCTCCTTGTTTAGGAGGAATAGACTGGTTTTCACCTGCATTTCTATCAAAATTACATTAAAATAATTAAATGGTATATTCATAGTTTTAACAATTAAAATTGATGCTTTAACACTTTGATATTAAAATTAGAAAAGGAAAGCTCATTGCTGAGCATGCACAAGTTTTCTTGTACATATTGGTTATCTTGCTACAGCAAAATTAAAGTTGCTAATGAGTTGAAATATAGGCAGCTATTTTTGCTCATAGAAATTGAAGAAATTTTAGAGATTTTAAAACATTTTTAAGGAACTGTTTTGAGCAAAATATCACAACTATATACTCATTTATATAAATAATTATTTTAATTTTCCTGGGAAATCATTTGGAACTAATCTTAACAAATGTTTCATCATTCCAAATAACTTATTTATATATTATTTTTAAAAGATAAGGCTGATATTGCAAGTATAAGGGAACAAGTATTTAGATGACCCACAAACTACTGGAGAGTTGGCATTAGTTTCTAAGAAGCCACATTTTAGCTATTTTACTCAAGGTAATATGCCAGCAGAAATTGAATTCACTATAAATGAGACTTGTATCAGTGCTTCGATTAAGGATCCATCTTGTACTACATAAGTATTAATTTCTACTATTAGGCTGCTTACTTATACATTGCAAGTAAATAAATATTTAATTGTGGCACCTCTCCCATCTAATTATACAAACAGATAATATGATTTGTATTGCTATCAGTGAACAGAAAAATACATGTTAGGAGAATGTTTTTCAATTTTAGAGCTGTCAAGTTGGCAGGATGGCATGGTTACTAATTAAAACAACTTCCACTGGGGAAAGAAGATACCTTGAAAGTGGCCAGAGTCATAAATCTAGTAGTTTGTCATGCAAAATTGCTCCTATGTAATTATTCCAATATAAAGTAGAGTACAGTTTTAAGTGTCTTCAGTAAAATATATAACAGGAACTAAGAGTCATGAAACTCCTACTTTCATTCTAATCCGTTTAGTTTATATGCAAATATAGTTCTGATTTTTTTTAAAGTAACAGCCAAAAACTGCAAGCAATTAACACAATATTCATTTATGCATTTCCTAAGACAAGTGTGGAGAGAGATACTGGAGTCTATTATTAGCTATGGTGTAAAGAATAATTCCAAAATTCTAAAAGAGATGGGAGTACCAGACCACCTTACCTGTCTCCTGAGAAACTTGTATGCTGATCA